>CM073770.1:3588125-3781535 GCA_037158775.1 Hetaerina titia | reverse complement strand
AAACCCGGCGTCGGCATTAATCCATTCTCAAAGGAAGTCGCCAAGGAGTTCACGCACACAGTTCAATGTCCCATTGGTCAGATGGCGTGCTCCGCTTAGAGCCCTCTCCACACATCACGCCGAAGAGGGAAAGGGCAAATGTGAAAAATTCTACCACCACCGGGATTTCAACCTGAACCATCTGGATGAGAAGCCGGGATACTGGGCAGCTCTCTCAACATCAATATCGCCTGAAAGTTGCAGTCTTTTCCTAATGATTTTTCAACAACGGATGTCATTATCATATGAAAAATTTGAAGAAAAAAGGAAAATTCAAATGCTACCCGTTTTTGATCAACTTGATGTAATTTTAATGAATTTATAGTAAAATATTTTCTTAATTACACATTTACCAACTATAGCAAGCCAGATTGAACTTAAATGAATAGTGGTTGTATTTTTAATCCTGAGAAATCTAAAGGGTATTTGGCAATGATGCACACAATTTTATGCCACTCGACAAAGTAAATGCAGAAATATTCTCATTGGAAAGTTTAGCAAAGAATATCTTAACTCAGTTCGGGCAATATGTTATTACTAAATATTAAAAATGATGATCCAAGAGGCGGTAGTTTTTATCAAATATCGAATAATAATAGTAATGAATATTTTTGTTGTTGTGCCACCTTGACAGTATCCCATTGAATTAAAGTTTCGGGTAAGGTATCGATAAAATATTAATGAATATATTTTGAAAAACATACGGACATTTCATGAAGATTCTTCAAATCTACTCAATTATGATTCCATAGTCAGCATATGAGTCCTCAGTAGACAACAATATAATAATAAAAAGATCAATTATGACTACCTTTTACAGACTTGGATGAAATATTTTCAATACAGGGCCAGCTGAGATGGTAAAGAAAGCGTTTTTATCAAAAATGTGATTTCCAAGTGTTTGGGTAGCATATCAAATAAATGCATCGTTCCATGCCATCTCACTCTAACTTCCTCTCTCTGCCACGTTTGTTGGCATTAGCAATGGACTAGTTTCCGCATCCCTGCGTGATTGCAATTTACAGCGACGGGGGCTTATTGCGTCCTCCCAAAGACTTCACGCAGCTAATCATGAGGAGAATTGCGCTCAGCGCGCGCGACCGCCCACTTTAGAGATTCCAATTCCGTCAACGCCGACGACATCAGTACTCGGCCTCCTCCTCCTCCACCCCACGCCCACCCTAAATCTAATTGCCCATGGAGCATCTAGCGTCGATTCCCAGGATTGCTGGCGCTTCGGAAAACCTTTTACTTCTGTTAACCAATGTGAGTAAGTGTGATGTCGTGGCCACCTCCGTTCCCTCAATTTACCTGGAAACTAGTGGATTCGTGGGTCCAAGTACAGCCGATCTCATTTGCAAGGTTAGCATAAAATTATCGGGAAGAGTTTCGAAAAAGATAGATTCATTCCGCTAGATATTGCTGCCAAGGCCCCGAATTTCTTCAAAATTTCTTCAATTTCTTGAGCGTCGGCACACTTTTGCCCTTGCGGCTTTTCCACGACTCCAAGTCTCCCTGGTAGGCGGAAGGTCCTTTAGGAGGGGTTGATGGGAGAGGAGGATTCAGGAGGGGTTGATGCCAAGTCGGAACTGGAAGGCAGTGGGGGAATCGTCGCGATGGCGTTGCAGGAGGCCTTCGCAAGCATACACCCGACTCTGCTCTTGGTCATCTGTCCAAGCACCTGCGTTTAGCGCAGATCTTTCGCAGCGCCAATTTTTAATGCTGTTTGCAATGTCGCTGTCTCATCAATGTCAATATACGATTTGCGATCATGCGCACATTAAACCGACACAATCTCAATCCAGCACTTCAGTCACATATTGCACATCGTCGTCGTTTCGCATAGTCCACTACTGTCCAGCGCGGGGCTCGTCCTCCACACTCTCTCGGCCATATTTAAAGGGCTTGTGCCACTTAAAAACTGCAGTTTGTGACATGCTTTCATCCTTGAACACTTGGCGAATCATGTTCAACGTCTCCGTACCAGATTTTCCCAGCCCAACACCAAATTTGGTGGCGCACCGCTGTTAAGTCGTTCGTTGCAATTTACGCTTGCACCGAATCACTGGACAGGGGTCCACTTAAAACACAATCTAGCCTGAAAGAACGCTCTCAGGTGATTGTCGCTTGGGGTGTTTTAAAGGTCACACCGTCCTCCACCTATCCGGCTCGGCGCAACGTACACTAAGACAGGAAAAAAGTTTACCTATACTTTTTGAGAAAATATTGTACTTAAGCCTCGATCTTCACGCGCTCCTTCCTTAAATGCTATCGAGAGAGGGAGAAGTAGAGAGACATCGCCGACAGTGGAAGTTTATAATTAAAATATATTAAATGCCTTACAATTTCCTCTCGAATTTCCATATGCGCCACGCGAAATCTCTTCCGACTAACAAATGAACGAAAGATACGGGAGAGGGGGTTGGATGATGATTGAAGAGGGTCTCCGGCCTGGAGGGGCCATGCGCCGGCACTCGAAGTTCTGCGTACGGCGATACCGAAGGGTATCTCGTGCCGCCACCGTTCTCTCTCTCTCTCCGTCTTTCACTCTGGGTCGGATAGTTATAGTAGAGGTAAGAGAGGGAAATAAATGTATGCTTTTATATAAATGTCCTTAGACAAGTTTAATGGCCTTAAAAGAGTTTTTGCGACTTGCAGAGATTAAAAAACTTCTATGAATTATATTGTTTTTAACATATTAATTATTTACATAAAACATCAGTCCATATAAGTATTCCAAATGGTTACAGAATTATATTTTTTCAACCTACAGGCTTTAAATGTGCTTAAACCGTTATTCACCTCTTTTAATTCATGAGATCAAACATGATTTTATATTTAAGATTGTTCAAAAAGAGTAGAATAGTACTTTGGTATCGAACCAAGACGTAGAGTACTTGGTTCCGCACCTAAGGGTTGGACACTAAGCCTAGTATTTAGGGTCTTAGGAAATTATACCAAGGGCAATAATCATAGAAAGTACTCGATACATGGATAACACTACCAAGCCTTGATTCAAATGAATAAAATATCGTTAACTTTCACGTGTGATAGTCCATGTGAGTGATTGGTGAACAGGGCCTCATCTTCACCATGGGGAGGATTTATTTATTTATCGATTTATTGGGGCGAGATCGAGCTTTCGTAGTCCACGTATGCCTTATACATCACAATAGGATGAGCCTTCAGATGAAGTACGCAGAAAGTGACCTTCTTGGACGAAATATTAATCAAATGTATGTTTGTTTAGAGGCCACAATCATTTGAAAAGTGAGACTCGCGAGGTCTGAGAGAGGTGCAGGGAATCTGGCTAACGGTACCTCCGTACCACTATCCGGGTCGGAAAGCATTCACACCCGTCCTCAAGTACTTGTGGCTTGGACAAAAATAGCTTAGGCGATGGAAAATGAGAATCCTGAGCAGTTGTTGTAACGCTAAGTAACCGGCAGTGACTCCAATACCAACTGCTCATGCAGGTAACACTAAGGGGATCAGCAGAGAACACATTCAGGAAAGTACGCGATGCATACGTTTATGGACCGGGAATATTGGATGCTGCGCTGCAGGGTCGCACCCTTCTGCCTCGTAACAACGCCGAACCATCCATCCCCGTTCCAATCTCCGGGAAATGGTGAGCTCTGCTTTGTAGTCCTTAAGGGTGGCCCCTTCGCACGCCGCGGCAGCCCACCCTTCTCTTCCGACCCTTCACCCGCGCCTCCATATCCGCCCGCACCCCACCTCCTGCTGTCACACGTGGATTCCCATCTTCTAGTTTTTTTTTGCATTTGCATTAATCTCTCCACCCTAGTTCTCTCCCCCTCTGATCTCCCCTTTCTTTTTCCAACGCTCGTAATCTTCTCTGGCTCAATTTTTACATCGCGAAGGCAGATTTTTCGCTCCACGGAAAGCCATAATGGGGCCGTATATTTTAGCCACAAGGCCCTTTCTCAACTGAAAAGAACATAAATTCGACGTGTCAGGGGAATTTTAATTTCATTTAAACGCAACGCATATGTTTAGGCCGCTAAAATTTATAATTTAAATTCAATACTTACTCCTTGTTAGTTGAGTGTAGTCCATTTCTAAATCCAAGTTTTAGATGGAGATTATTCCGTGGTATTGGTATAATTTTATTTAAATAATTTTTTTCTGTCTTTTTTAAATTAATTCTTGTGCTTATAGTGAAATGTTTTCATTCGTTCCTCATTTCCACTCAATTGGGGCTGCCGATTGAATTGAATCAATCCAATAGTGCTACTACTTACTAATCTTGTGAATTTTTATTTCCTTTTTAATTCATTTTGTCTCGTTTACTTGATTTAATTCAACTCTGTAATGAAATAACTGAATGTTGAACGGATACTAACAGTTATTTTTATTTTTTCTTCCAGGACACTGGTTAGGTATTTCAATATTAAAATATTCTAAGGTTCATTTTACTCCCAATTTAAAAAAATACCTACCATTCGACATGCCTGCTTTAGGAAAATTCAAGTCAAGCTAGCAGGTTGAAATGTAAGTGATAAGTTGTATTGCATTCGCTTTATTTTCGTGGTGTAGATCGAATTGCAGATTTTGCGACATGATAACGTGTTTCTTTTGCAACATTCCAAATGTAATCATAAGCGCAATCAGCGTCCTAGGAAAACATCGTAGGTGAGTAATATTTACTATGTCAAAATTAATTAAATTGATTGATGTTGCGACCTCTTGTCCCCATAATAAACCACTTTGATCTTCGACGGCTATTGGGTTAGGCAAAGGTTATGTCTCATGGAAAAGCCATGGCGCTGGAAAAATTGCATGATGCTTTATTGAGTTGTGTCTACGAAGTGTGTAGTACACCGATCCGCAAATGGTATAAGCTACGTTATAAAATAGAATCGAATTGCATTGAGTAGTCTCAATCCCCCCCTCTTATGGTTTTCGAACACCAGAAGGGTAATGACACAGGTAATATAACAAATATTTGTTTGTTTTGAATGGTGCACACTGATATTGTGGTAATTTAATTAAATTCGATTAGGTATATGCAGTTATATTTGCAAAGAAAATGTTAATATAACATAGATAGGTGGTCAATCAATATTTTCGTTCAGCTAAGTATTATTTTTCCTTTCACCAATGCCATAAATGTTACTGCATTTCAAACGAGATGCAACGATTGTCTTCCTTTCACTTACTGACAGCTCTAAAAATTACTGGCTACATTGTCTTCAAATATTATTTTTTTATTTTACATTTTGAGGCATGTTTTTAGAGAGGGGGAGAATGAAATTAAGTTTTTATTTCAAATTTCCGTAGGTCAGATGGCAATCTTTCCCAAGTTGATTGTAAGACGAACACTCATTGGAGTGTGGTGTTCGCGCATGTTATTAAGCACAATGCACTTGTTAGTATTGGCGTGAGTAATTTCGACAAACGAACCCCTCTCCCTTTTCCTAACTAAGAGTGTGAAGATCGTGCGAAAGTATGAAATCGAAAGGAAGAAGTGAGTGTATAAAAGTGCGGCGGAGAGGGAGAGGTATTTAGAATACGACAAGGAAGGAAAAGACCAGATTAATACCGCATAAAATAAATAAATGAGAAAAACTCCCCCCCCTACCGTCCCATTCAATTTTCTCTAGTTTTCATAGTACTGCAATTTCTTTTTCATTTTTTTCTATTCATTATTTTAGGATCATTCTCCATCAAACATAATCTCATTCTATTATTGTTCTAATAACAGTGAATTTTAACCCCCCCCCCCGAAAATGTCCAATGTCTATTTAGAGTTTCCGTTTTTAAAATGCACAATCGTGCAATTGTATGTCATCACCTGATAAGTCGTCTTTAACTCGGAATAAAATTAACAACTGGATAGTAATATCCCTATTCCCGCCAAAGAGGTCATCATAATTTGGTGACATGAAGGGGAGCATAAGTTATACTTCTAACGCCTTCCACATTGTGTCCCCAAGTACGAGTGCAAATTATACGAGTCATAGAAAATGAAGGACACTGGTTTTTACCGAAGGATAACGGCAGCATTTTCTTATTATTTAGATTTTAATTCTTCCTCTCCGGTGGTACATACATTTTTCTCCCATGTCCATTTCTCAGAATAAAACCGAAATTATCGTGGGCGTGCTGGGACGCCCGCAAGCGGAAAAAGGTTCCAAAATAACCTCAGCCGCCCAACTGTTACGTAGCGGCGAATTCTGCAAATCCAGATTAAGTACAGGAGGCGATACCCAGGTTGAATTAAAATTGAGCATAAGACCGTGTACCCGTCGAACTGAGCACATGTGCTCACTTCGAAAGAGCATGGAAGAGCACCTTCACTTAAACAGGGTCGCAGTAGAAGCTTCAATTTGAGTCCGTTGGTTGACATGCATTATCCAATACGCTACGTAAAAATCACTTCGAATATTAAGATGGTTTCATTTATTCCTTGTTCAGAATTGTCAAACGATGCGAGTTTTGGAAAAATTACTTCTTTAAAAAGCTCTAAAATTTTGAGCATTTGTTTAACTTTCCCCTTGCATGTGAGGGGCTTCAATTTATTCGAGTGAGGAAGTGAGCTTTCCTTCATATATGACTTAAAGTATAGACTAAATCCATCAAAACATAAATTCAAGGAAAACACTTCCGATAAGCACTTTTTCTGAGCCAAAACTGGATACGTATTTTTTTTTTTTATTTATTTACATACTTCGTTGCAATTAGGCAATTTACCTGGTGGCAACGGTCCAGTGTGATCACTGGTCACTCTTACAATGCACATACATACACACACAAGAAGAACAGATATGAGACAAAATGCTCGTATATTCAATGACACTTTTAAGATTACCGACCTCTCCTTTACTATCACACAAGGATTAGGTGTACACCACACGATTACATACTACGCACCGTCCATCGCCACACTTCGTCCGTAATCACGTATCTTCAATTTCATATACCGTTCAAAATCGCGTCCCGTTAACACATTATTCATAGCACAAGTACATACGGTTTTATTTCTCACTCACACGTTTTTAAGGCGATCATACACCTCGTTTTAAATTTATTTAATGAATAAGGTAAGGACTTAAAGATATCCTCAGGTAACTCATTCCATTCTTTTATTCCACGATTGAGGAAGGAGTTTTTTTTAATGTTTGTTTTGTGCCCTCTATGTTTTATTTTGAACTGATGGTCCTTCCGCCCAATGTAATTTGGTTTGTCTAATCTTTCTGAGAGCTCCTCCCACCCCTTCTCTTTATTTACTATCTTGAACATCCCACATAGCCTGTTCAGCTTCCTTCTGAGTCGGAGCGGTGTCCATCCTAGTGTCTCTAACATTTCTGTCACACTATCTGTCCTGTTATGTCTTCCTAGAGCGTACCTAGCTGCCTTTCTCTGTACTTTCTCAAGCTTATTTATATGCATCTTTACCATAGTATGATGTGACTAGCAAAATATCCATCAGTATACTGAAAAACTCTCGTAGATATACATTCCTCGGGAGAATATGAGTATCGGCATATTATTTATTATTAGGTAATCTACCGGTTAAGGTAGGTTTTTGGATGGACACAACTATCAAATAAACATTTTGTGACTCCCCACCTAGCAAACTAATCTATATCAGGTCCCTCATCATCTCGGTGTACTTTTTTCCTCCCTTCATCCCGTCCAACATCCCTATCCTGTTCCTACCCTTACCTCGCTTGCCCAACATTCTCCCCTCTATTACCCTCTTCAACATTCCACTACCGCTCAATACGCCTTTCATCCATTTTTCCTGCCTCAATAGGATTTCTCTCAACAAACCCCTCTCCTCCCCCACCATTTCTAGTACTTCCTCATTTGTTTTCCTTTCGGTCCATTTCACCTTCTCCATTCTTCTCCACACCCACATTTCAAAAGCCTCCAATCTACGTCTATCCTCCTGCTTCAGCGACCACGTTACCGCGCCGTACATAGCTACGCTCCATATCAGAGTTTTTACGAGTCTTGTCTTAACATCCCTACTCAACGTCCCCGTCATCAACTCCCTCCTCCTCGAGAGAGCCTCCTTGCCTAGCGCAATTCTTCTCCTTACGTCCCTACCACTTTCACCGTATTGGTCCAAAACACTTCCGAGATATGTAAACTGTTCTACCTGCTCTATTTTTTCCCCGCCTATTTTAATATTAAACTTAGCCCTTTTTTCTGGAAAATCGCATAACCTTTGTTTTATTAATATTGATTCTCATCCCATATCTATTGCACTGCATGTCCAATTCACTCAGCAATGCTTGCAATCCCTTGGCTGACTGAGCAACTAATGCTTGGTCATCAGCAAACCTAACTGAATTTGTGGATTCCCCTCCGACTTTCATTCCTACCTCCAGTCCTTCCCATGCCTCTTTAATCATTTCCTCGACATATACGTTGAACAGTACCGGTGACAATGGGCAACCCTGCCTTACATCTCTTCCTAACACTGCCCAACCGGACTCTCCGTTCCCCACTCGCACCTGAGCAGTCTGAGACATGTACAGGTTGCGGATCAGTCTCCTGTCCCTCCAATCCATTCCTATTTTCTGCAATACACGCATTAATTTTTCCCCATTCACTCTATCAAACGCTTTTTCGAAATCCACAAAACAGGCAAAAACGTCCTGATTGTATTCTATATTCCTCTCGATTAGTGATCTCATTACTGCAATGGCATCACGCTAAGTAATCATCCCCTAAGTAATCATTTGCCTTACTCTCTATCCTTTTTTGATGATCCTGAGAATAACTTTAGCTGCGTGGGATATCAAACTTATTGTTCTGTAATCCTCACATGACGAAGGCTTTGCCTTTTTTGGAATAGGAACTAACACCGATCTCACAAAATCTTCCGGCCAGATTCCTTCCTCATAGATACTACGAATCAGTCCATATATGGCCTTTTTCCCACCTTTCCCTAACCATTTCAACATTTCTACAGGAATATTGTCCACCCCCACAGCCTTATTTGCTTTCATCTCCTTTAATGCCCTTTCTATTTCATCGTCGAGTATGCCTGGACCTAAGCTATCTTCTTCTACGTCATGTTCCTTTTCTATGTCTAACCTTGTCGGCCTAAGTTCTTTACCACACAGTGTTTCTATATATTCCTTCCATCTCTCTTGGATTTTTCCTGGTTCAACAATTATCTTACCCCATTTATCTTTAACTGTTAGCACAGATATTGCCTTCTTACTTCCCGATAATAACTTAACCTTGCTGTATAGAGCACCAATTTCACCCTTCTTCTGTAAACTTTCAATATCCTCGCATTGCGTTTTCCACCATTTTTCTTTTGCTTTATTTGTGGCCCTTCTCAATTTATGGTTTAACTCTTTGTACTTCATTTTGCCTAACTCTGTGTTTACATTTTTCCATCTTCTTCTCTCATCCATCTTTGCAATCATCTCATCCGTTACCCATGGCTTCCTTATCCTTTTCCCGTTAATGGTTCCTTTAGTGTCTTTAGCGGCTTCCAATATCCCTTTCTTGATACATTCTCATTTTTCTTCGATAGTACTCAGTTCTTTACCGTCAGCCATCATTTTCTCTACAGCCTGCTGATACTCCTTCCTCGTTTATCCATTTACTGCTTCTAAATTCCATTTCCTAACCCGCCTCCCTTGGCTTATTGGTATATAACAGAGTGAAAATTGCCTTCGTTGGAAATGATTTCATAATACTTTATAAACCTCACACTTTTATAATGATTTGCCAGCTGTAGATCTAGACACCTTCAAGAGTGGCAGTACTCTCGGAACATTTTAAAATATTAGACTTGTTCGTGATGCTCGTTCCAGTGTTTTTGTCAATCGCTTTATATCACTCAATATTAATCGTAATCAGACCAACCGTTAGCGGTCCAACGTCGAGTCAGACTCGACAGTGTGAGCGTTGGGCCAACTAACTTAGTTAATGCCATCATTTGTCACTTCTTTGTACTTCTTGGACCACAAGAAAACTTTTCACGGTTTTTTTTTGCGTGATAAATAGTTTCTTAAAGAATGAAAACTATGGAAAAATGAGGGTCGACTATGCGCATCTTACGATATCAACTACTGTTATCGAGATTTTGTTGATGCTATTTTCCAGAGTCACAGCGGTGTTTTCTGATTGATTTCAGCGGATTTTCTGCAAATTTTGTGTGAGTTCTATTAAAATAATTTCATATGAATGGAATAAATCCTAATGCCTTTGTAAATATTACGTATAATATGCATAGTAAAATCAGTTTTCTTTGCTTTTGCGACATCAAAAATACACTTCTAATGGTTTTTTGACTTAATTTACAATGAATTACATTCTTACAGGGTCGCACCCTAAAGTGATAAAACTGATTTTCTCTGGCGCGAACGGAGCGGTGGGCATCGTTGAGTGAGGACACCGTTTCTAGTGAAGCAAGTTTTTTGTCCGCGTCGAAAAACAAAATGAAACTGAATTTAGAGCAACGTTATTCCGTGAAGTTTTGTGCGAAACTCGGGAAGATGGCCACTGAGACCCTTGATATGATCAAGCAGGCTTATGGAGACACTGCCTTTAGCCGTTTCACAGTATTTGAATGGCACAAGTTGTTTAAAGAAGGTAGGGAGCTCGTTGAAGACGACAATCGCTCCGGACGGCCGTCGACGGCAAGAACCGACACGAAAGTGGACAAAGTGAGGGCACTGCTGAACACAGACACTGTGAATGCAAACTTGTACGTGCAGGTGCTCACCCGTCTCCGAGAACGCGTGAAAAGAGTCCGACCGGCCATCGCAAACTGCTGGGTGCTTCATCATGCCAACACGCCGTGCCATGGCGCGCTCGTCGTCAGACAGCTCCTGGCCAAATACGGCGTTGACACGTTGCCGCACCCGCCCTATTCTCCCGATCTGGCACAACCGGACTTCTTCTTCTTTCCCCTGATGAAAAGACAGCTCAACGGACAACGTTTTGACTCGATAAAGGCCGTTCAAGAGGCTTCGACGAGGGTTATCAACGGCATCCCCAAAGAAAATTTCCAGCGGCGTGCGGGGAATGGGAGCAACGTTATACTAAGTGTGTAGCAGCTCAAGGCGCATACTTTGAAGATTATTAAGTCGATGTAAGTATATCGTCAATAAAATTCTTGTAAAAACATCAGTCCTACCAGTTTTGGGTGCCACCCTGTATTATATTTATCCGTTCATGAACAGATGAAGATGAGATAAGAAGAGAAATTGATGCTAAAAGTAGCGATGAAGATAACGATATGTTTGATGATGACGAGTTAGATGATTTTTCCAGTTGAGATGATTGCGACTTTGTAAATATCCCTGGCCAATAGGGAGTAAGTCGGAAGTAAGGTGGGGGGTAGGAAAAGTTAGGAAAAGACGCAAAACTGATTATGGACCATCAGATGCTATTAGAGTTTCTGACTCCGATGGTGGAATAGTCTTAGCTGGGCCAAGGGGATGTATTAATAGTCATTGAAAGTGAGGTTTTCGATAGCGCAGGAGGTGATGCCAACGTGAATATACCAGTACTAATACATACTAGTAATGAATTCCTTCCAAATAGTAGAGGGAAGATTTACATTCGAAAGTTTACGTCTTCGCTTAATATTATTGTCAAAACAATGATTATCTTTAATTTAATGTAGAGTGGTGGCATTTCTCATGCCAAAAGTTTAGGAGCAAAATTATTTTTCGATTCATTTTCTTAGGGAGAAGATGCGCGTATTCCTACTAATGTGAGGATTGATGAGGAAAAGGGCGATTTTGTGTTTGCATTTTGGCACTGATATAATAAGAGTGGTAAAGGATTAAATGCATATTTCATTTTCCCACATTGTATTTTAACCAATTTATTTCACCCAAATTGTGCGAATGGGGGTGAGGAAGGGAAATCGGAATGATGGGCAATTTGGAAACAAACCATGCTTTTACGAAAAAAAGCAGGAGTGCATCTAAGTATCCTAACACGACATAACTCTCTTACGACTCATAACAGAAAAAAAACAAAAAAAATATGACTCCAAGGAGGGATAAAACGTCATATATGATAGGGAGCTGATATAAAAAACCGGACGAGTACTAAAAATAAGAAAATCAAATTTTTTTCCCAATGAAAATTCCAGTCCTCAAAAAGATACGACATTCCAACATTGTATGGATGACACAATGACAGCGCAACGAGAGCAGTCAAAATCAATATTTTATAGAATTACATATTTCGACTTCCGAGGGAGCTCGGAGTCTAAGGTAAGCAAGACTTTCCAAGTAGATTTCCAAAAGTACTTGGCATTTTCCCAGACTCGAAAACATCAAATGGAGTTGATTCGAACGTTAAAATAAAATAAAAATGTATTTAAATAAACGTTTGGCAACCTTCAATAAAACGCTCTCATCTTGCCATAGTTATTGGGAGCATCTAAAGTGCTGCATCAAACAAAACGAGAGATATCCATATGATAGATCTAAATAAATATGTCATTTCACGTTGTTTAGAGCCTAAGATGTTTTGCATTCCGAGGTTTTGGGACACTGCCTTGGAGGATTGAATTCAGAAGGAAACCGGATGAAGACTGTGAGGAATCGTTATGAACAAAGATAGGGGATGCAGGGGGATTATTTTTACTATTGGATCCCGAAGTCCAAAGCTCAAAAATCAACTGTAAGTATTAAGATATAAGATAAATGCTTTAAACTCTGACAGAGAAGGAAATGTTTAATCTGTTCAATGAAGATTTTCAGTGAAGGCCGAACGACCATTTAAACTTTCCGAAAATATAATGACAAGCGATTCGAGATATCACCGATAACTTCAATTATCCCTCGCTGGCGACAGAACGTCTTACCGCCCACTGAGGCGGGTGGACGCCAGGGCGACGCGATTATAGCCTCAGAGACGAAACAAAATATAAATCCCGTTGCCCATAGTTGCTCACTTGTTTTACCTATTGGCTGATTGCGTTTTTAAAGGGCTTTCGTTAGCAAAAGGTAGGACACAATACTGTAATTGCTGGACATCAGAGACATCTCAACAAAAAATATTTTATAGGGGAGTTATAGATTGGAAATCAAGTCAGGCGCGCATTGTACGCATGTGCATTTTATATTTCCTTAAAACATAAGAGGGTCGTTCAATAATTCCTAAGAAAAACTAAAAAGATGATGCTCGTATTTTAGGAAAATGTTTGCCTTAAATACTATTCTACTGTTAAAGTATCAGCTATACCCATCGAGTTAGTAAAAGCATCAAAACACGGTTGCTTCGTTCTGTTTAAAAAATCACTTAAACTTTCAAACAACGCAGGACCTGAAAGCCTGCAATAGCCTGATAGTAATGACGGAAACGCACTTATTACTTTAATTATATTCATTTAAGATTGCCTTCAAGGAGAGTTAGAGAGTTCTTGGCGTATGAAAAATTCCCGGTACAGAAGAAAAGTTCATCAGGTACATATTTATCTTTTACATTGATCAGTAAAAGTTGGCTAGCAGTCATCAGAGCTGTTTCAGGCAAACATGGGCCTCAAACAAGGATGCTCTCTCGCTTCAATTTTATTTTAAATTTATATAGATGCAGTCTTAAAATAGAAGATGAACCACACGTAATTAGACGCTCGCAACCTTATCGTCTCTAAGAGCGACGATTCCAACACATGTTCTGGATACGTAATAGAAGAAGACCACAAGTGGGTTCAACTAAGTAAGCAGAAAACAATATGAAATTTGGAAATGATAATTATAATATTTTCTTAAACAGATACGATTATTGTGTTACAATTGAACAAAGTTAGTAATAACATAGAAATGAGATTGAGTAAAAATATTGTAACCATTATTTCTTACTTAAAAAATACAGTTTTTCTTTAAATATTTCAATGAATTCTTTCAAAATGTTGTAAGAAAATTTTGTGCCCTAAAAACACATTCATCGATCGTAACATCCGCGTCACTGGCTCAAAAATATTTCATCTCCACCCTTCCGATTTGACCTCAAAAGATTTCAGATGTCTTGTTCAACGCGTGTGGACGTTAAAACATATTTTACAACGCCTAGATTTCAATCGCTTTTCTTTGAAATGATGAGTTTACAAACCTTTTTCAAAACTATATGTTATTGCATTTTGCGTTTGATCAATACAAAATATCATAAAAATGGAAAATAAACAATTCATATCGTGGTAAATGAGTGCCAGATATAAACTCATCTCATATTGTTTACCTTAATTAAGGAGACAGTTTTCTCAATAGTTGCTCATGAAAACCTCCTTTTCTATAGAAAAAAATGAATATCCTTAGAACTAAGTTTATCTCACAAATAAATTAATTATATTTACAAAAGTCTCTTCCATTGAAGGCATTTTTTTTCAAACTTTTTTGGCGAAAAATACCTTTTAGTCTTTCATCTGAATTTTGGAACAAGTATACGTATCTCTTTAGCTCGCTCCATCTCTCAGTGTGTGCCAATTAAATATGTTCCTTCAAGCCTTTATTTGCAACAAAGCCCTCTCCACAGCGATGAAAGACGAAATCGGTTACTTTGGGTGGAAATTGAATTCCATTCCCGCAATTCAGGTCATTCACGGAGCAATTCTCTGGCCACTGCAGGGACTGCACGAACTGTGGGCGGCCTCTCTTTCCAATTTCCCGCACATACACTCTTCTCTTCCTCACAGGGGCGCCCTTCACCCGCACACCAACGGTGGGGGGAGGGGACAAATCCCTCCGCCGTTGCCCACGTGACGTGGTATCCACCGCCTCCGTCCCTGGAGGTGAGGCTATTTTTAGACTGTCGTCTAGCGAAATCCATAGGCCATCTCCGTCAATCGCAGAGCGGGTCAAAGCGGGGGTGGGTCGCGCCCGGCTGTCTTGAGGTCCTTCCACTCCAAGCAGCAGACTCCGATGTGCCGTCGGCGCCTCTTCGGGAGGCTGAGCTGCAGACGAGCAGCTGCTCTCGTCAGCTGTCTCCTCTACCCCGAAGTGCGGTGTCCTTCATGATCCAATGCTCTACAGATGCGCTGAATCATTCATACGAGTGGTGAAGCAGTGTCGAAGGGATTAATTCCTCCGACAAACTGATTTCTATATATGACAACATATGAGAGATGGTTGAGGCCGATACTTTGTGGGAATCCATTTGTAAAGCACGAAAGACTGGGCTTCAGTCAGACTGAAGTTCAGAGTCTTTGTGGAAAGTCTTTGTGAGCTCTGTTTGAGTCTTTTTTGGTTCTTTTTTAGTACTTTATGACAATATTTCCTAATACCCATACCTATTCAATCCTTTTTCCAGCGAAGAGACCTTGGAAATCAATATCATATTTCCAAAATGTTCTGAGATGCAACCAAAATCGTGCTTGAATTTATTATTCTGTGGAAATTTTAACAAATATGGAAATGCCTTGTGCCTCAATTTACGAGTAACTATGAAGTCAACAATTTGGCCTGTAAAAAGAAGTTGTGGGCATAATTAGGAATGGGTGACCGAATATATTAAATGAATGTAAAGCATTAATTGACGAAGCATGCTCTCCATCAAATTGTGAAATATTGCAGTTTCATATTTTCAAATCATCGGTGTGGAGACCAGGAGGTTAAAAAATAAAATTTAAACCGTACAAAAATTATGCCAAAAATGTAATTTATAAACTCGTCAAATAAAATTCCTAATGTACATGGCCCTCAAATCATCCAATGGCACTCTTTCCGTGTCACGTATCAATTTTTGTCAATAAAAACCGTTATTTATTTATTCATTTGAAAATAGAACCAGATGCAGCAGAAACATGCCAATTTGAAGCTGGACTTAATTGCAAGATTTAACTTTCTAGCGAAGAGGATATTAGAATAAAAGACTGAATAAAGGAGATCTTAATCTATTTCAGTTTTATATGAACATTTTCGGATATTGTGCTGAAACGTAATTGAATTTTAAAATTTTCATTTTAAACAAAGGAATATCCAATTATCGCTTATCGCAATTCCCAAATTGTCGGCCCTGTAGTCGCGGTATCGAAGCCTTCTCCACTGGCTACCTTTATTTCTTTTGCGAACAGCAAATTTTTCCTCTATGGTTGACATTTAGTAAGGATGAAACTTTTCTCAATTATTTGTTGAATCATTTTTTTCTGGCTTACTATATCGTATTCACTTCTTGCACGGGATCCACTAGAAAGAGGCTTTTGCTATTTTTTCAAAATATTACATTTATTTTATGACGTTTATTTACTCGTCCTGGTCATCTATATTTTTCATAATCTTAACAAACGTAACTTGATTAGAATATCTTCTTGGGTGTCACTAGAACGGTGCGAAAAGGAGCCTTGCTCGGAGGGTCCATTACGTAATTACACTGCCCTATGCTCGTTCCACAATTATACCCGTAACTGATGAAAGGAAACAAGGATGAAATTTAAATAGCATCAACTCATGCACGTTTCAATAACTCATAACTTGTCATGAACACATGATGGAGATTAGGAATTTCTAAGCCAAATGGTACATAATTCATTTTGTATTAATATTTGATTTAAAACATTAAAATATATTACTTTAAGCAGTTTGTAATTAGATGACCGTAGAACAAATTGGTTGTTTATTCAATTCGCGAAATAAGTCTTCAAAAATGGCCAGTAAATTTTTCGAGATTATAGGGTACTTATATTTTCTCTACGCATTCGAATGAAAGAACCGTTAAATATTTTACGTTTTAACAGATTGGACTTTAGGATCCTGTTTGTGAGAAATACGTCCTAAGGATTTAAATTAGTTATTCGGCAATAAGGAAAATATCACGTCAATCATAGTCTAGGATTTTGGATGTAATCCAGATTCATAGTGATTATATATAAGTGAAAATGTCTAAAGTAACACCAAGAAAAAAGCCTGATGATGGATCCTTCACGATTCAGCTGAACATTTTAATTCGTGTAGCCATTTTGTATTAGTTGATTGAAACTAATTAATATTTATATGCTGCAATGGCCCATGGCAATGTTGTAAGTCTACCCGGCTTAATTCACCATTAGTGCTAAAATAGTTTGGATTTTAACTCTAAATAGACTTCTATCAATATAGTATTCTTTCGAATCACGAGAATCGATTTTTGAAATAGAAATATCGTAATTAACACGTATGAAAAGGAATATCTTCATTTAAAACATACCTCAGAATGACATTCTAATAGTAAAACTATTTTTTAGGCAAGAATCTTTGACTAATCAATCCATCTTTAATTCGGTTCTATTCCCTGGCAAGCCTCTCTGGGCACCTGCAACTCCACCCAAGCTATGTGATTTTTCGGGTACCAGATCTTCCTGGGAAACCATAACCGGCACAGGGAAAGGAACTGGTTTTCTATTTTATTTTTATTTTTTTTCATGTTTGTATAAAACGTATCGTGAAAAGTTTCGGAAAATAGATTTATATCAGATGTTGCAAAAATCCCTTAAAATTCTTTAAAGTACCATGTGTGTCCTTAGATGGAGGGTGAATTTCACTTTTATAGGGGAAAGTAAATAGTCTGCCGCCGCCACGTCGGGACTGCAAAGGGGTTGCGAAATCGTCCCAATGGGGCTGCAGGTCTTCGAAAGCAAAAGCCCGAATCTGCTCAAGGTCATTCGTCAAAAAAGGCCTTTGGGACATGAATTTAACGCAGATATTTCGCATTGTCAAATTTTCAGTGAAATTTTTGTGCACACTTTCATCTTCTCAATGCCAATATACGATCTGCGACCATGCGGACTCTTAATCGACGGTCTGAATTCAGCACTTCACGCTCAATTCAGGAACAAATTGTTACCAATACTTTTTGTACAAACCTTGTGTGTCTATTTAGATTTTTGGGCATATGTAAATAATTGTGCTGTAATATTCATCTGCCAACTGCAAAGAGGAAAATTTGTCTCTCCATCAAAAGGTTAACATCTCTTAAAAAGCATTTCGCACGACAGGTTGATTTGTCGCGTTTAGCGCGTGCAAATTGGAAGAGACGCATTTTTCTGTTCCGAAAACAATCCTCCGTCTCTGAAACCTGCACCCAGTTGACGCAAAACTACTAAAATAAAGTTTGATTTAGTCAAATTGATGGAAAAGGATTGATTCGCCTAGCACATTTATCAAACAAGATCAAATGCATATCAGTGGATACAAAGACTTTGGGCCTTTGACCTCAAGACACCGCCAGGATAAAGAAAAAAGCTTCCTCGATGGTGCTTGGCTTCCAAAGCGAAACGGAGTGCTAACCGTTTTGCCCAATTTCACCGCGATGAATAAAACGAAGAAGGCGACCTAGTCAGGCAATTTTCCAGTTTATGGCCCTCGCCTGTACAAAAGAACAGCTATTCATGAGAAAAAATATCGGAAGTTGAAATGGCGAGCGCACAATTTTATGGTTTGGATCTAGTTGTAGGGATCCATGAGATAGGATATAATTTCCGCTTTTTTCGCGAGAGAATGAAGTTTTCTTCGACGGTGATGGAAAGGGCGAGAAGAGCTCAAAGATAACCTAATTCAAGGTTCAGTGGCGGCGATGCAATTCGCCAGCAATTCTTGTCAGTAGCTTGCTCCTTTCACCACTTCGTAGTCGACGTCATTCCCAATGCGGTTTTCTAGAAGCACAGCAAGTTACGCTGTCGGCAATTATCAAAGTCCTTTCTGTGGCAGGCGATCCAGAAAATATGCCGTGCCCGGGTCGCTGATTAATCACGCAAGTAAGACGCATTGGCATGATGAGTAGCCTCATTTTAAGTGAATTAATTTTAAAATCGCTACGAATATAGTGTACTTTTTTACATAGATCAAACGGTTCTACGTACCATAGTCTATATTAAGTCTAATGCGAGGGCTCTCCAGAAAGTAAATAACTTTTTGAAGTATAAAAGGAACCTTGCGACAAGACATAGTTTTATCACAAACATTTGAATGGTATATTCTTAAACTATTTTTCGACATAGTTGTCATTCAAATTGAGACATTTCCCATTACAATAAAGAGGCTATTCAATTCCTTCTCTGAAAAATCTGTAACTTTGCATTTTAACCACTTGTTTACACCATCATGCAATTCTGCGTCAATTTTGACAAAACACGATAGCAAGATATATCTAGCGAGAGGTTTGTAATCGTTAATCAGCGAACGAATTGTTCCGTTGATCTTCAACATCAGTTCATCTGTCTCAAGACTAGGCTGACCACTGCAATCCTTATCGTGAACATTTGTGCTGTGGCCATTATTTTTAAACTGAGAATTCACCACTGCCTCACTCCACCTTCACTCATTACTCTTTCGTCTCCTAGTACACTTCACAAATTTGCCCAAGAATTTCAATTGGCTTGCGTTAGTTTTTTGCCTGTAAAAACCTAATCAAAGATCGCACACTTCACACCTCGATCTGTGATTTCTTATTGCAGAGCATTTTTAACAATTCGCAGAGTGAGTAAGAAGAATAAACGTACGAGTAGAAGAACCAGAGTCTGCTCACACTGCCGCGGCAGGATGCGACCAGAGTGTTGGGACGTTTAGGCACATAGGTGGTGACTCTTGCTCTACTCACCACCACGCTAGGCCGAAACGTAAATGACTTTCTTGACAGTTCTCGTAGATATTTGGCTCAGATGCCAAAACGTTTTCCGTCTACAATCTTCTACTATCCACTTTCCCCACTAATAATACATTCCCGACCGTCTATTCTACCAAAGAAAATATTTTATCCGAATTTCTGAATCGGAATTAGTGCACGTTAATGAATTGCTGCATTATGAATTTATTTTCACAAACCCATGTGTGCACATATTTGGCATTTCATCTCTGGCATGATAGAGGGGAATTCGTTTTTAAAGATATATTAATATTTCACAAAAATTTCCTAGTATTGAGAACAGTGAAAAATTAAAATAAACGGTTAGTCCCAGGGGTTTGCTAAGTTCTGCCTTGCTCTATACATATCTTCACGTGTTTTAGGTTCGTGCAAAAATGGGTTATGAACTTTTCAAAATGAATGAGCATAGCGGGGAAAAATCTGAAAAATTCAAAACCTTCTGGCGCATAATCCGCGAATGCCGATGTTCTGCATGCAAAAAATTAACCCTTGGCTCGATTGCCGGTTTTCATGCAAGAAACTTAATTCTCTGCTCAAATCCATGCAGACCACCAGCAGCAAAGAGAATAAAACATATGAATAGAAATAAGGAGACCATTGAATATGGATTACATGCATCATTTTTTTCGATAGCTTCATTGAATAATTTTAAATTCTTATGAAAATTAAGTCTAAATACTTCGTATATAATTTTGCAATGCTCTCATTCAAACTGCGCGGAGGATATACGGACTTGTATTTTGCATAAATCATTAATGGTAAATTTTTAAAAGTTTATTCTCGGATAACTTGTAATTCTCATCTCTCCTCTTTTGTGTTCTTCCATTCTTCTGGCAGTGGGTGTGTTAGTTCTTCCCAAACGCAATTTATAGGTCGAAATATTATCGGGGTACTAGGTCGCATTAAAACCTGCCTACTTCATTATTATGGGTAATTATTTCTTCTTCGTTAGCTCAACGGACCAGGCCGGTGATTTAAAGGTTTGCGGTTGTACTCCCTATCAAGAAAATCCATTCCCACCTTTAGTTCACCTTTCTAATAATCATAGTGTTTGTCATAAAAATGTATTTCTACCCTTTACCTGTATACCTTTATCCTAATGAATACGAGTTTTGAATTTGTGTGTATATTTGTGAAGTGTGTGTATTTATACACACACTTTTACATATACGAGCATACATATTTGAACACACGTCGAATATGCGAGATATCATCAAAAATTAACGGGAATTTTTTCATTTCGCGGGCTTGGAGAGACCGATTGTGAAATATTTTTTAAAATGTTGGTATACATGCCCCTGAAGTATGATAAAACTTTCAGCTGTTGCCATTGTGGACTTTGAATATGATAAAAAACTAAAGTTAGACGTGTTTTATGTGCTCGGCGATTTTCGTTTGTTAACAGATTTGGATCGAAGAATTTGTATCAAATTTTACGTAAAAAATTGAATAAAGTGTAACAAAAAGTGTGACATGTTAACAAAGGCGTGTATGGTGAGTCTACTATGAGTAAATCAAAAGTTTACGAGGGTTAAAAGCGTTTCCAAGAAGGCCGTGAAGACCTCGAAGATGAATAACGCCCCGGACGCCCCAGCACATCAACAATCGATGATAACGTGGGAAAAGTGAAAGAAATGATTATAAGAATCGCCGATTCACAATTAGAGAGGTGGCCGATGATGTTGGCATATCGATTGGATCATGTTATGACATTTTTTGGGCATGAAATGCGTGGCAGCAAAATTCATTCCAAAATTGTTGAATTTTGAACAAAAACAGTGACGAATGGAAGTTGCTCAGGAGTCACTAAATGAAGTAAAATTCGATGCAGAATTACAGAAACGTGTTATTATAACAGGTGAAGAAACATGGGTTTATGGATATGACGTTAAACTAAGGCTCAATCATCCCAGTGGAGGCATTCTGGCTCGGCAAGACCGAAAATGGCTTTTGCACCAGTTCACACTTCATTGCTTCTTCGTCAATTTTTGGCGAATAACAATACTGTAACGATGTCTCAGCCTCCATATTCGCCAGATATGGCTGCGTGTGAATTTGTCCTATTTCCAAAAGTTAGGAGAACCTTGAAGGGCCGTCGTTTTACAGCCGTAGATGACATTAAAAGCGCATCGCAGAAAGAACTAAAAGGTCGAGTTGGAGAAGTGTTTCGGGGATTGGAAGAAGCGCTGGCACCAGTGCATAATCTCCAATGGGGACTACTTTGAAGGTGACGACATCAATGTTTAAGAATAAATAAATATTGTTGTCCGAAAAATTAAAATTACCGTTAATTTTTGAGCACAAATCGTATTTGTAAATGTGTGTGTATGTATGCATAGATATACACAATTCAAAAAAGGAAACCTCTGTATACATATATATATATATATATATATATATATATGCATATATATATATATATGCATATATATATATATATATATATATATATATATATATATATATATATATATATATATATATATATATATATATATATATATATATTTTTATTAGGTAATCTACCGGTTAAGGTAGGTTTTTGGATGGACACAACTATCAAATAAACATTTTGTGACTCCCCACCTAGCAAACTAATCTATATCAGGTCCCTCTTCATCTCGGTGTACTTCTTTCCTCCCTTCATCCCGTCCAACATCCCTATCCTGTTCCTACCCTTACCTCGCTTGCCCAACATTCTCCCCTCTATTACCCTCTTCAACATTCCACTACCGCTCAATACGCCTTTCATCCATGTTTCCTGCCCCCATAGGATTTCTCTCAACAAACCCCTCTCCTCACCCACCATTTCCAGTACTTCCTCATTTGTTTTCCTTTCGGTCCATTTCACCTTCTCCATTCTTCTCCACACCCACATTTCAAAAGCCTCCAATCTACGTCTATCCTCCTGCTTCAGCGACCACGTTTCCGCGCCGTACATAGCTACGCTCCATATCAGAGTTTTTACGAGTCCTGTCTTAACATCCCTACTCAACGTCCCCGTCATCAACTCCCTCCTCCTTGAGAAAGCCTCCTTGCCCAGCGCAATTCTTCTCCTTACGTCCCTACCACTTTGACCGTATTGGTCCAAAACACTTCCGAGATATGTAAACTGCTCTACCTGCTCTATTCTTTCCCCGCCTATTTTAATATTTAGCTTAGCCTTTTTCTTTCTGGAAAATCGCATAACCTTTGTTTTATTAATATTGATTCTCATCCTATATTTATCGCACTGAACCTCCAATTCACTCAACAATGCTTGCAACCCCTTGGCTGACTGAGCAACTAATGCTTGGTCATCAGCAAACCTAACCGATTTTACGAGTTCCCCTCCGACTTTCATTCCTACCTCCAGTTCTTCCCATGCCTCTTTAATCATTTCCTCTACATATACATTGAACAGTACCGGTGACAATGGGCAACCCTGCCTTACACCTCTACCTAACACTGCCCATCCAGACTCTCCGTTCCCCACTAGCACCTGAGCAGTCTGAGACATGTACAGGTTGCGGATCAGTCTCCTGTCCCTCCAATCCATTCCTATTTTCTGCAATACACGCATTAATTTTTCCCAATTCACTCTATCAAACGCTTTTTCGAAATCTACAAAACAGGCAAAAACGTCCTGATTGTATTCTATATTCCTCTCGACTAGTGATCTCATTACTGCAATGGCATCACGCTAAGTAATCATCCCCTAAGTAATCATTTGCCTTACTCTCTATCCTTTTGTTGATGATCCTGAGAATAACTTTAGCTGCGTGGGATATCAAACTTATTGTTCTGTAATCCTCACATGACGAAGGCTTTGCCTTTTTTGGAATAGGAACTAACACCGATCTCACAAAATCTTCCGGCCAGATTCCTTCCTCATAGATACTACGAATCAGTCCATATATGGCCTTTTTCCCACCTTTCCCTAACCATTTCAACATTTCTACAGGAATATTGTCCACCCCCACTGGCTTATTTGCTTTCATTTCCTTTATTGCCCTTTCTATTTCATCGTCCGGTATGCCTGGACCTAAGCTATCTTCTTCCACGTCATGTTCCTTTTTTATGTTGAAATTATCAAGATATTATTGTGAGTGTTCTTTTTATGTGTTCTCGTGCTGTGTGTTACTGTCTAAGTTTTTTATTCAACATTTCCGTGTTACTTCGAAGAAATTATCTATATATATATATAATTATATATATGAATACATATACGTACATATATAGTAACGAAGTAACACGGAAGTGTTAAATAAAAAAACAGAGATGAGATAAGAAAACATTCAACATGAGGACACATAAAAGGAACACTTACTTGCGATTGTTCCTTTTATGTGTTCTTATGTTGTGTGCTGCTGTCTAAGTAATAAACACACACACATAGCATTTAACTTCGCTGAACCAATTCAACATATCATAGAATAATGTCGTTTTTCCTACATGTTTGTCCGGCATATGATAAATTATTCGATAATGAAATTTATGAAAAAATGTTTTCGTGGAATATGTTGTTATAATCTTTTATTTTCAAAGTTTTTGCGAAATACAAAAATTAATGTTTCAAAACTGATGAAAAACAGTCATTGTCACCCTGAAAACGCCTATAAAATTCTGCGATAATAAGTAACTTCTTAATTTATTGAGCTTTGTTGGTTTTGTACGTAAGCATGTCTTATGGCACATCTCAACAAGTCTAGTTACATTTATGGTTACTCACGATAAATCTACGCCTGCTTCCAAGGAATATTCAACTAGTTTAATATTACGTGCAAACATTTATATGAAGGTGGTTAATTTTATTTTGGTTTTTGCTGAGCTACCAAGGTCTTTTAATAGAAAATCTTCTGGCAGTATTTGGCGTTCGAACTAACGTGGAATTCAAGGAGGGCAGGCGGCATTAAGTTGGGGAGACGGTACTTAAAATGGTTTACATTTAAATTGGCTGATCTCAATAACACGCTGGCTTGTTGATGCAATCTTTACCACATAACGCTGTCCCTTTTCAAACGATGGCCGGTCTCCAGAAGCAATAAAGTGAGTGGTTTGGCCGATGCACAAATGATCTTTCAAAAAAATACATTAAGTTACGCTTCCCTCCACAATTTAAGGAGGCTTCCATCGAGGCCTGGCTTATTTGATTCCTATTACCGCGGTGATAAAACGTCAACAACCAATTTAAATTTAAGAAAACTGACGTTGCCAGCATGTCATCTTTCCTTGCGGTATTTATTTTTATTAACATACACAAGAAAAGAATTTCTAACTATCAGTAAACTAATGCATCACTTGATCAAATGAATATTTACCATTGTGCTTTTGCAGGCTAACAAGAAGGCTTGAAATTTCCATGACCTTTGAAATATTCCCCTTGAAGTTTATTTATTACTATGGGTTTTATTTTTTTTGGGTCTTTGTACTTCTGAGGTAAAATAGATTCGACTTTCGCCTTTTTATTGAGCAATAAGTATCGTCTAGGGATTGCATCTCCGTGGTTGATTACATTATATGAGTCATAAGCAAATGAAACTCGGAGAGGAACAACTTTTAAGAAGTATTTTTTTTGGCGATAAAATAAATTACAGGTAGAATAAGATATATAATTATTTTTCTTGCAATAGTTTCAGTCACGCACTCAAAAGAATTCTTTTACAATTTAATGAGAAATTAAGTAGATTGCTTCGAGCCAATAGGAAATTTCAAAAGCCATGAGTCACGAAGAAACCTGGGGAAATAAAACTTTTCGACAGTTACGGATAAATACTTTTACCTTATTTACAATGTGTTGCCCCAAATCACATTGATAGATGATACCGCCATAACACGATGAAGCGAGACGAATGGCACTACCAACGGATCAAATAAAATTTCTTCCGACACATGATGACCGAACACATCGTTGAACCTTTTAATTCGTAAGCATCTACTATCACAAGTCAATTATTGGCAGTCTGTAAATAGACTCATATTATTGTACCAGCATATCAAGATAAAATCTTAAATATTGTAAGATAGTGATTGCTAGGCCTAAAGAAACGAAGTATTGAAATAATTTTCTAAATTTAATTACTTGAAAAAATAATTAGATTTTTCCAAAAACATTTCAAAAATGAATAAAATTCATACGCAAACTCAGAAAAGTAATAAATTATGCTCATCAAGTTTACTGCAGGTATTGCTATGTAATGTCATATTTAATTATGTTTTGAGTGCTATCTATATAAATCTGGGCACAAAAAATATATCAACCCAAGAATTGGTTCACTCTATCCCAAAATATCTTAGAAACGATAAATATATTTCTTTATTTCAAAGAACTGTAGGTAATTCTGCGACAGTAACTGTAACGTAGTCATCCGCTAATGTGCATTTAAATGCGTTAATTTTAAAATGCAATAACCATTCACCATCATTGAATTCAGGTCATTGTTTATGATTTTTAAAACTTTGAAATTAATGCACCTCACTCAGTGTTACGTAATTTTTCGGAGATAATTCTCCACACACCATCTGTTAATTCTTATCCTATTGGTTTTCCCTCCTTGCAGTTCTCTCCTTTAAAAGGCGCTGCTAACTGTTAACCAGTCTCAATGTGCAGCCACCGTCTGGTCATGGATTGCAAAGCATCTCGTTGTTTTTAAACGTTATTTGAATTGGACCTAGACTGGGAATTCTTTAATTCTCTGGAACTGGGACATTTTAAAACTCTTTTCCAGCCCAATCACTTCGGAGCGACACTTGAACGGCACTTGAAACTGTCGTGTTTGCATGCGAAGTTGAGACGAACCACCTGTGGGCTAGATGACGACCCTGATGCGTTTCAGTCCCATTCAAGGTCGAGTAGTTCGACCATCGCGTGACTGAAACACGATTCTGGAACGCGATTTCTCAAACGTGGGGTAGAGTTTAGACCTGCTATTCCAAGGTAAATTATGTAAAGCCAATCCCTTTTCAAATTTTGTAACTCTGAGCCGATATGATGTTCGGTGGAAAACAGGCATTCTCTACTTAAGTTCAGAAAGAAATCAAAAGTCCGGGAGTGCTTTCCACAAAGACTGTCAGTGAGATCTCAGAGATAGAATGCAATTAATTCGACAAAAATCAATTGTCAAAAACTCAAGGGCCTCAGCAAAGATCCCTAAGTTTCTCTTCGAGACAAAAATAACATTTGGAATATTTTACGCATTATTTGTCTCGATTAACATCATCTAGGAATTCTTGTTTTGGGACAAAATTTTGAATAAAAATTACAATGAAATTAAAAGTTTTATCTTTAAGTTTTTGCGAAAGATGTTGCGCTGTAGATATTAAAATTTTGAAACTCTCATTAGAACTATAGAAATTGGGTGGATTTTTTTTCCATTCTTCTTAAAGTATTAGGTGAGTAGGCAACCAAATGGGGATTAATATTTGAAGGATCGTCAGGAAAAATGGCACATCGCAGTGGATGTACAACCACTTATAACTATCGCTTTCTTTTCATTTTAACCTTATTTCCAATTTCATACTTCACAATACACACAGGAAATATGTAAATCTTGAAATCCAAAAGGCTGATGACATTAAAAGGCACGTCTTATTCCTTCCTCTCACCCGCATGCCCAACATTCTCCCTTGGATCACGACACCAATCCAACTTACATTCAGTCTATCTTGTTTACCTAGCCAACTCCGCTGTTCCCCAATCGTATGAAAAACTTCTTACTTGGTCTTTATTTAATGGCATGGTTTTTACCAAAAACACGATGACCATTTTCCTTCCAAATTCTTTGGGTTTCTCAAACTTGCGATCGCTTCCGTTGCCTCTCATTGATTTCCATTTGATTTAAAAATCACCTTGCAACTTTCTTAATTTTTGATCATGGGTTTGGCTTTTTTTCTTTGTACTTATCCCAAGTAGTACACTTCAAGTACTTAATGGCCTTTCAATGCCTGTCTTGTTAAGAAAGCATAAATGTGAGCAGGTCTTAATGGGTCAAAATTACGCATACATTTTAAGTTAAGGGAAAATTATTTCATGCCATTACCCACCCAAATTTGTATGTTTGAAGATAAAATCTCTGATAACCCTCTCTAAAAATCACCCAAAATTCAGATTTACGAGGGTAATCCTAAAAGTACCAAACCCAACAAAGGAAACACAAATATTTTATAAAAAGGGATTTATTTTTCAATATAATCTCCTTTCAGCTCTATACCCTTTTCCCAGCAATTTTTAATTAGTTTTAATATCCTTTTAAGAACTATTTTGCTCCTCAAAATAGCCATTTATGTCGACATCACTTCTTCACGGTTGGAAAATCTTCGACTATGGAGCCATTTCTTCTAGTTTGCGAACAGAAAATAATCCGGGGGGGGGGGGACTAAGTCTGGCGAATAGGGAGCATGATAGGTAGCAACTCAAACTTTGATTCATGAATTTTGGCCATTTCCAACAACAGATTTGCGAGCTGGTGCATTGTCTTGATGAAGTAACACTTTCTTCTTGATTCGCCGAATGCGGCCGCTTTTGCTCCATTTCTTCGCTCAAATATTGCAATAAGTTCGCATAATACTCGCCGTCGATAGTATTCCCTTTTTCAAGATAGTCAATGAAAATTATCCCACGCTCATCCCAAAATATTGACGCCATGACCTTACCTGCAGATGAAACGGTCTTCCCATTCTTTGGAGCCGGTTCTCCCATTTGAATCCATTGTTTTGATTGTTCATCTGTCTCGGGTGTAAAGCAATAGACCCATGTTACATTCATGGCTATGAAACGGCGCAAGAATTCTGCTTTGTTTCGGTGAAACTTTGCTAAACACTCAGTTGAAACGTTTTCACGACACTGCTTTCCCTCGGGAATGAGCAAACGCGGCACCCATCTTGCACACAGCTTTCTCTTGTCAAAATTTTCATTTAATATGCAATGTACCGCACTTTTTGAAATTTCTACTATGTCTGCTTAGTCGCGCACTTTCAGTCTTTCGCACGATCATCTAGTATCACTCTGCGTTATGCATCGCATAACGATGCCCAATTTTCTTCATTTTCACAAATTCACTGAAAACGTTCACTGTTGATGGCTGCCAAAGAAATATTAAAAAACGTAGAGCCTTCAAACTTGAAGCATATGCTTTATAGATTGCGTAATTTCTTATATATTGCTTTTTCAAACAACTACCGCCATCTCTAGGTCAAGCCAGGTACTTATGCGACCACCCTCGCACTTACGCATGTCTTTTGAGTTTTTGTTCCCTGTAGGTGCGAAGTCTGAGTATGAGTCAAAAAATGAAATTTCTGTTTTGGAGAATTTGTTGGTTTCTACAGTTAAACCTCGGTTGACATATGTGTGCTAGAATACTCCGTGCAAGATATTAACTCCCACAACCAAGGAACGCGATTGCGAAGAGCGAAGACAACATTTCTGCCCACAAAATCGGTAGAAATGTAATTTTTCGGGTGTTTTTTTATTTATTATTTAAGTATTATTTTATTTTAGAAAGTTTGGCAATCGAAAAAGATGGAGAGAAATTATACCAATATTGGACGGAATAAATGGATATAGAATGTATACGAAATAGAGCATTGGTTTTACTGTACTGTATATTGTTATCAATTCTTGGACAAGAGGAAGAAATACAGGAGCGTTAGGCTTGTGCCCATCCAACACTACCCACCCGGTGATTATTATCAATACGAACTTAAGAAATATTCTGCCAGAGCTCCAAAAAATAGCATAAGTTCAAAAACTTAATAAACATAATTTACCAGAAAAAGGTTATTGTATGCATCTCAGAATAATAAAACGCATTATAGCACAACAGAAAAGATAAAACAACCTAAAAAATTTAGTTAATGCAAAACAAGAATTATTTTAGAAAAAAGGACCAAATGTACGTGTCAAAATTTAACACTAAAATTGATCTAGAACCTTTAAAACACATCAATTAATATCTCTCTAAATTAGGCCAATATTATCATTATTTTCTATGAAATGAGGTTATTTACATTAGTACGCCATTGACGGTTGAATAATAGTAAGTCCTATAAAAATAGAGTGTGGAGAAGAATGGAGAAATAGAGAACACATAAACAAGAGGAAAAGACACATTCACACATACACTTGTTTGTGTGTTGTCTATTTCTCCTTTGGTGGATGTAACAGCTCCCTAACGCCATTTCTTGGCCACGTAATCGGAGCGCTTGGGCGCTTTAAAACATCGCAGATCTCTGTGTAAATTAGGTTTTCTTGATAGCTCAAGTGGTTACAGCATCCACCCGGCAATTGTAGAGATCCGGTGTTCAAGTCCCGATCGAGGAAATATTTTTACACTCGTGGTCTGATTGACTCCACCTTCCCCACCTCTCCTGTGTTCGCCCTTCATGTGTGCTCCTATCCCCTTTCTTTATATCTATTTCTATGTGAATGAATATTTGTTCGCCATGTGGAGGGATTTTGTGTTTGAATATACATATATAATATTCATTCACACATAAAAATAGATATAAGGAAAGGGGATAGGAAAGCACATAAGAGACGAACACAGTGGGGAAGGTGGATTTGAGCAGATCACAAATTTAAAAATATTTCCTTAACCGGTACTTGAATACCGGACCTTCCACTTGCCGGGCGGATGCTCTACCAATAACACCACCAAGGAAACCTAATTTACACTGAGAACTGCGATGTTTTTAAAGCGCCCAGGTGCCCCGACTCTCTGGCCAAGAGATGGCTTTAAGGAGCTCTTCCACCCACCAAAGGAGAAATAGAAAATACACACAAGAAAAGGGGGCAGTAGGTTAGAAAGCATATAGTATCATAGAATTTCAAACTCGCTTTAAAACATGCACATGATTAAAATGGACATGATAGTAATTGTGTAGAAGAAAATTAGAATTGGCAGTTTGTTTTTTATAGAAACAGCAGAGTCTTACCTACGTGTTTTATTTTTATTAAATTGACCCGTCGTTTTACCAGTTTACAGCCTGATTTGAATATGAGTATCCTGTTATTGAATATTGTTCCGTGTAAGTACTTTCTTTCGAGTGATCAACAACATTCGAGTTCATGATGAAACTAATATTCGTGGAGAGGTGGCATTTTATTTTAGTTCTCTTTAGATTGTTAAATTACGTGCATGGGACATATTCTTCTAATCTAACCGTAAATATGAATCGTACGCAGATATTAAAAAAAGGATTGAGTTTAATATTTACCTCCTGTTTTTTTCCTTTCATTGATCGGAAAATTCTGAGCACTAATCTGTGCTTACGCTAGGTTCTTGTTTTATGTATAAAGTATAACCCCGGTTCGGTGCCACTTCAGATGGTGTGGAGAGGGTCATAGGTTGATGATCACGCCGACCAGATGGGACCCATTGGACCCAACCCAAAGGCGATAATATATTGACGCGATGCCGATATCTGGTATATATCGACCTGGTTGATTTGGAAACTTTGATGTGCTCAATATATCGGTGGTCGATAAATATCCAGATGTATACGTCATTTTTCACAATATTTTTGATCAGCGAACATGTCACTCTGCCGGTTTTAGACGCACCTGACCCTACAACCATTGAGAACAGATACCCAACGCATCTTTTTCAAGGGGTGTTCTGGGCATTTCTATGTGCGTGTTGAATTGCTTGAAGTGATATTCGGCTGCCAGTGCGCGGACGGTTGCGAATAAGCGAGAAGTTTTGCTCTCCAACTTCGCATTCCAAAATAACTTCAATTTCATTTGAAGATTACGTGAGGAACTATTAGGCTAACTTCCGTTATTTCTAAAAATAAATAATTGAATGGTTATGTAAAATATATAATAAATAGTCTCTTCATTTAAAGAACTATGATCCACCGAAATGAAGGACATGAAATACTGATGGTGTGATAATACCCGTACTGACTTGAGCTGATCATGGATACTTCTTCACTCGTCGTCATATGTACAGAAAGACTTGGTTAGTAACGCATTCAACGTAATTCGCAAGCTTAAAAGGACAATTTTTAGAGTGTCTGACATTAACCTGTTAACTCATACTTTTGCTAAGTTTTCATACCAACGCGTTTGTTTTATTAGAAAAACTTGAACTATGATTTGAAACAATGAAATTTAAATTAGGAATAGTTTTATGCTAGTACGAAAAGTAATACAATCATGTATAATTGGAGAAAAGTGAAAGGCTTCAACAGCTGTCTTCTATCTAATTCAGAGTAATGTATCTGTTTGACAGCGCTAATAACCGCATTAATGCTTTTTTGAAAAATGAGAAAATATTTCAGAATGAGTTTTCGTGAAAATGAAAACACCTTTTTCACATTACTTGAGTCAAAATTTAAAAACTAATTCAATTTATCATCTATAAAATGTCTCATACAATCTATTATTTTACCTTAGATGAAACTAATTATTTAAATTAAATGATTTATTTTTTTCTCCAAATCCCTTTCATCTCAAAGATTTACAAAGACTTCTTAATATTGGAGGGCTTTTGAAATGCACTGGATGTATTTCAGAATCAGTTTGTTAATTCATTTAAAGATTCAAATTTTCTCTTTGATTGAGAGCATCCACGGGGAACCTGTAAGTTTAATCAATACTGACGCCCGTAAACGCTAAATTTCGGCAATTTTCAAGTGAAATCATTAAAGTTATTACTTCATTGGATCTTTATAATATAAATGTTTCAGTAAGTCATAGATGTCTTTTAAACATCCTTAAAATATTATTTTTCTTTTAGAGAAATCTCTATTTTGCGTTCAAAGTCTGAAAAATAGAATATCATAACCCAAATACTTTCTCTCTCTCTCGGGTCGATATTCTACGGTAGGGGTGGAACAGGGCAACGGACAGGTTACGTCGGCGCGGAGGCAGTGGGTGACCTCGAGCCGAAATGAGGTCGCGCCAAGTCAACTCCACAGATCGCCATCAGCCCTCCTCCACCCCGCCCTCCAACCCCTCCGTCTCATCCCGCCCCCATTCGTCGATCGCCGTGATGGACGCTCGACCGGCCGACGTGGAGGATCGTCATTATTTCCACAAATTACCCTAGTTTCGCCTTCAATTGCGTATAGTAGCCTCGCCCAGAACAGTGGACTTGCGTCCGCTTTCCTCACGATCACCCAACCGGTCACCTCAGGCCCACAAAGACCGAGGATCATCCCTTGAGGAACCACAACAAAAGAATGATGAACTTTGCTTCACATCAGACAATTAAAACATCTAGCATCTAGGTGGAAGAACTATACGTTATATTTTCAATAAAATAAACTCTGTCGATTGAGTACAGTTATTCAAAAAATCGATGAGGAAATCACATAATTCTCTGACGCGAAGTTACCCTGGAAATTTAAAGCTTATAGTCTGTCTATTACGGTTTAGTCCATGGTTCACTAGTTAAATATATGTATTATTAATGAAACAATTGTCACAAGCACAATGGACTCCGTTTATCGCATTGTCCGAACGTGATAAACGACGGTGGCTTTATTGTTTCGATTGATCCTTTGGGCCTGCGCGTCAAATTGCCTCGTCTTGGGTGAGCAGATGAACCACAGACGTCATCAAGGTAGAACCAGAAGAAATGCGTATCCGTTCTCGACCCAAAATCATGGTCAGTGGCGAGACATTTTGGTATCCAGACCGTATCAAAATTCTCACGTGCAAACTCGTATGAGATCCTAGTTCACATAAGAGTGACGCACAAATTTATTAAATATCAAAATAATTCACGAGTTAATCTTAGTTATTAAGGATGGTAAATTCTGCAGAAAAGATTTTCGGACTGTCGCCCTGGGTATTTTTCATATCCTTCAAAAAATGGACGGCGTGGATGAAAATAGAACTGCCTCAGGCATAATTAATACCTTGAAGTGAGCCTAAGGCGAATGATGCAGTGGATTAGTTTGATTTTACAGAGATCAAGTACTAGAAGGGTGTAAGAAGGGCAGAAAGGAAAGAGAAAGAATTGAAAATTATAAGGAAGAATAAATTAATTCAGAAGAAGGTGATAGAAAAAGAGAAGATGCATGTGTGGACAGCAAGGGAGAAAAGAAAATTTGGTTAGGGCATGGGCGTCAAGGGAAGAAGAATGCACTTAGGGAACACGCAATAGGACGCTGAAATTTAAGATGATTTAACCTTTCGGTCTACTTCAAGTCAGGCTAACCTGAGGTAGGCATAAAAGAAGGTTGAAAGGTCAAACTATCATAAATGTGAGTATTCTTTATGTGATTTTATGTATTTTTGTAACTTACGTGCTCTGGTGTGCCGTACAAGTGTTATATATTTACTGATTATCTCGTATAGATATATATTTAAATGGCACACAGACTAAATTTTGACAGTTTTACGGAATGATTTGAATATGCATATCCTATTATTGAATATTGTTGCATGCAAGTACTTTCTTTCGTATGATTAACATTTTTCGAGAGCATGAACAAACTAATATTCGTGCAGAGGAGACGTGATTGAGATTTTGCATGCATGGCTGGTGACCTAACCCCCCCTGCCACACACCCTTACGGCAGTTTCCGGGATGTTGTGTAAATGTGGATGTGTCTAAGTAAGTAGTGGTTTATGTTTCTGTAGACTCTTATCTAAAGGTCAATTAATTATAGACTCAATCATGAATTATTGAGCAGCCAAAAGATGAAGATGATGAACCAAAAGATGTGCAGTTAGTGACCAATATGAATCCAAATTTGGATAAATAGCTCAGCCTCGGACTTGCAAAACAGTAAGCGCGATCTAAGGACTTTCCTCGTTAACTGCCCGAAAAGATGACAAGCGTCCCAAAAAGCCTTGAGCTTTTAATTAAAGGAAAGGGAAGTGAGATCTCTTGGAAGTCGACGTGGGTAGCGTGGGAGCGCTCTCGAATCGCAGGAGGACGGCGTTCTTAAAGAGAAGAAAATCACTCCGCTTGAGCATTCTCCGAGCGCCCTTCCTCCTCTTACGTGGCTGGGAAAACAAGCCGAGAGGGGAGAGCTGGAGATGGATTAATATTTCCCGCCCGTAGGGAAGGAATCCCGGAAAGATTCCACGTACTCGTTTTTATACGCATCCCTGAGACGTGCACAGCATCGCGGGTCCATTTCCCGCCGCGGCGCCGGAGGCCTAAGATGCGAGCGGCGTGCCTCAGCTGTTCTGCTTGTCCCTCCCCCTGCCCCCAAAGGATTCAGGGGAGGGTTTCGACCTTCTACGGCCGTGCATTCAAATTAATGCGCACTTTGGAATGGGAGAAAGAAAACATTTGTAAGCCTTTATGGAAAAGACAATTCCGACATCGATCAAAACCCACCGTCTGAGATCGCGGCAAGAATGCGACGACGATGGATTTACACGCACTGAAATGCAGATAATCTCCTAAGATGGAAATAGTGCGTTCCTGTGAAGGAACGATCCAATTAGTATCATGTGTTTCTGCTTAATATTCACATGATTTCCTAAATCAACAACGGAACAATCAAAGTTTTTTGCGGGAATTTTACAGTAATAAAACAATCGATTTGGAGAAGGATTACAAGCTCTAATGCCTCGTTTTCTGCCCGATTGTTTTCGTCGTCAGCACCTGTCAGGGAATCGAAGGCTCTTCAGCCCAATCGATTCGAAATTTTCGTCGCCTCGAAATGGACGAACATGTACTGGTGACTCCTCTAAAGTTACTGTCACTGATTTTCTTCAACTGTCTTATTGGAATTTCTTTCTCTGAATATTGCGGTAAACCATTATAATACAAACACTATTTCCTTCGTTACATAGCATTTCCTTAATATTTCATAAGATACAAAAGTTTTTACCGGAAATTTTGTTTTTTTATGGATGTTGATTGGAAAAGACGACTGGGTTTATTCAACAGAAGCAGCTGGAAGTATAGAATCTGTGGATGTTTTAAATGTTCATTAACCAAGATTTTCCCTTGATCCACCGCTGAAGATTACAGAGAAGGATTTGATGATATTTCTTTCCTTTTGATGTCTTTGAACCCGTCCACCTGCATAAGAAGAAGCTCTTTCCACCTTCAGGAATATTAAACCTTTTCCTTCAACCCCCCCTCCCAACGCCCCACTCTCCCTTGTGAAAAACCTAAAATTTCTCTCTTTTAATCAACCCATCCTCTTCCTTCTCGTTTTATTCCCATATCCTGCAGCATTAAAATCTCATTCGTAGCCTCTTTCTTCACATTCCAGCAATAATGACGTTCTTTGACGCCCTTTACTTCTCACAAGTCGAGCAGGCTATTTCTTCTTGTTTCTTAATGTAGAGCTAATTAAATTTCCTCCTTGCGAATGTTTCTTAAACAATGAATGAATATTTAATGGGTGATGTGACAGTGAAGTTGCACCTCAGTAAACGTTCAATGCCTGCTTTTTTGAGTGAAGATAAAATTTTCCAACTGCGTGACGAGTTGCAGCTATTCATGTACATCTACGTAATACCCCGCAGCCCTCTGCAAGAGCGTGTAGCGGTGGGTGCCAGGTCACCACCCGTAAAGGAGTATTAATATTCCGTCAAAGATCCCGTCTGAGAAATAGAATTATTTGGAGAAATTTTCTCATGCGTCATTCGTTCGTTAATATATTCCCATATACGAATTTATTTTTCGAAAGGAATGATTCGGATGTTATTGTTAAAATCTATGGATTAACATTTCTGGAGAGAATCCCAAATGTTTGGAGATGAGGTGTAAGTGATGCGAACTTATTGCTCTTTATTATTTCGTAGCACTCATTTATTGCCACCATTTGCATGATGACGCCCATTCCCTGGAGAAGCTCTGACGCTACGACGAGCGAGCTCTTTTCCAAAGCTACCGGCGGTCGGCTCTCTTCTCGGTTAAACTTGCATGCACCGCTTGGGGTAGACTGTTGTGAGCAGTGTTAATGGCACTGCTTTTCCCAGAAGTGCTTTTCTGAGATTATTTTTTCGGCTTGTTTCTCAATGTTAGGCTGAGGTATTTCCTCCATTTGCTTTTCTCTTAAACGGTGCAAGGAGGAATTGCTAGAAAACATGCTGAGTAACTCACAAAATGAAATGCAGTCGCTTTATTATTTGCAATCCTTCCAAAGCAGCGTCACAGTAATTTTTAACTTTTAAATCAGCCATGATGATTCTGAAATTCTGGTTGGGTTTCAGAGAATTTCGACATGGGTTTAAGGTTTTGCCAAATCTGAACGCCTTTGTTAACCATTGCTTACGTGAAGCAGGTTAAATGGACTAGGTCCACATATATTTAACATTGTAAGAAAATTAATTCTTAACACTAATTATTATATATAAAAACTATATATCGGAGCATAGACATATTGCTCAAAGCGAACTGATTCAACTTTTGAAATCTAAACAAGGAATGCAACTACCTTTTTGCGATGAAGGCCTCAAATACTCCCACTTTTAGCAAATGCTCTCTCCTTTTGCTGCCATCGCTTTTGTTTTACATCCTGTACATTATCCTGACTGTTGGGAACCAGGAATGATGATGAGGAAAGGCTCTACTAGAAGCTTAAGAACCAAGTCAACCGAGAATGCAGAAAAAGGCTCAGGAGAATTGAGTAGAAGGCTGCTGCGAGAAATCAACGAAAATACGAATAAGATGAGTACCGTCACAATATAATAACTGGTGAAGAAACATTTCGGAGAAAGGAAAATGAAAGATTACCTGATGAAGGACGAGAGTGAAACGGATGACGGATGACCAGGGCCAATACATACTGAGGTGCAATATCGATAGATCAGTAAAAGACCTTTAGAAAAGCAAAGTTCCTGGATAAGACAAAATCGTCGGAGCTATCTCAGAATAGCTCAATCCGAGAGAGCATTAAAAATGAAAAGATAACTGCTGTGTTCAAAGAAGATAGAACCATAGACGATGAAACAATTGGTGAAAACATTCGTATGGAGCGTGGCACACTATGAATCAGAAGCATGGACCATCGGAGTATTAAGTAGAACAGAAAATACCAGAGGCCTTCGAAACCTGGTGCTGGAGGAGGATGCCTAAGATGAAATGGACGGATAAATAAGAAATGGAGAAGTATAGAGGGGAATAGACGAAGAAAGAACCTGATGGATTGGCCACACTCTGAGGCAAAATTCATTCGTGCAGAATATAATAAAGGGAAAGGTCCCAAGGTGAAGGTCAAGGGACATGGAACAAATAAAGAAAGAGAGACTAACGTGCAGGCATCCCACCGATAAGACCTAGGTTCGAATCCTGGAGACAACATATATTTTACATTGGCATCCCTATGCTTACTCGAGGTGCTTTGTGGAGAGCACTTTGAATGAGTACGACGTCCGTCGGATGGGATGTTAACTGTGTGACCTCTTGGCGCATTTTGTTAAGAGTAGGCTAATGCCGACGCCGGGCGCAAATGTCCTCAACTGTCCTGGGTTGCATCCCCAAGAAAACTACAACTACCACAAATAAAGAAGAGAGTAAAGTGCAAAAAATACCAGGACGTAAGCCAATTAGCTTCAGATATGGTAGGATGGAGGGCCGCAGTCAACCAATCTTAGGATTGAACGGCCAATGACGATGATACATATTTTTTATATCAATATAGCACCAACCAAGATGGATATATTTTACGAAAATTTCCATTATACAATATTCAGTTAAAAAATTAATCAATATTATTATGTAACTGGTGTATTCGCACCATGTTTTGAGTTTCCAGCAGTTAATACTTTCATCCCCTAGAGCTAAATATAATACTTTGATTGTTATCAATATTTCAATAAATGTATTTTGAAAGTGAGTTTAGAATAGTTACGCTTGTATTTTCTCATGAAGGTTTATTGTAAAATGCTGCAAATATGGAAGATCGTCCTCTTTGTGTGCATTGATAATTAGAGTGAGTACGTTCTTTGGTTTGGTTACGAAAGGCTGTCTCAGATATGGTTTTGTTTGTTTGGTTTGAAGAGGAAACGAAGTAAGAGTTATCCGTAGAATAAGTTCCAATTTGGTCAACGTTAAATTTGGCTTATATTCAAAAATATTCACGACCTCATGTGCACTCTTAGCTACAAAAGAAGACATTAGATGAGGAACGTTCAGAAATTAATATACGTATATGTTGAAATAAAATATAAATCTAGTGATAAGACAATTTTTAATATATACAATTAAAAGGCATACTCTTAAACCTTTTTTCAAAAAATTCACCATTTAAAGTGAGGTATTTCTCATAACGATACACAAGACTTTCAATTCCGTCTCTGAAGAAATCTGCCGCCTTACATTTTAACCACTTATTTACACCAGCATGCAATTCTGCCTCACTGTAATAGCGCTTTGCTGCAAGCCAAGTGTAGCGAGAGATTCATAATCATAAATAGGCGTTTTTAACGAATTTTTTCTTTGATTTTCACCGTCAGATCATCTGCCACAAGGGTAGGCCGACCATAGCTGGCCTCGTCGTGAACATTGATGCTTTGGCTATTTTTAAAATGAGAATGCATCACTGCTTCATCTACATCTACTCAATGCCCCGTAAGCCGCCGCAAGGGCGTGTGGCGGGGAGTGCTAGGGCACCACCCGTAATTTAGGAAAAAAAACCGCATGCAAAATATCGCCTGAAGATACTCCCCGACGCTTGCCGAGGGTCATTTTTCGTTCATCTCCCCAAGCCTGGAATGAGCAGAGCCCTCTACTGGTCAATCTCCCTGACGAACGCAATATTCAAGATGTAGATGAGCCGCCAACCGGTTTGGTTTCTGGAGCAGAGGAATCTTCTCTCTGTCATTCAGGGCGAGTTTCGACACACTTAGTCTAAAGCTGACCAACTTATGCGGATGGGCAACTTCGTTTAAGAGGTCTTTCTCTGGCGTCAAAACGTCGTGGCAGTATTATTTGACACCAAAAAAAGAACATGGCAGCGTTGGCTGACATATGTTTTCAAAAATACTGAAGGCATGGGCTTTTAAAAGCAAAATGCCAATTTTAATCGATAATATTTTGACCAGCCGGGATTTCAGAGCAAGAATATCATAACAATCATCTCCAGCATAAGTCAGCATAACAATTATTTCCCCCCCCCCATATCCGGACGGGACATTTTGGTGGTGGAAATGTTTCCCCCATAATAATAAATTATTCGTCCCTCGGCCTCTCCACCCACCACAGAGCCACAAATTCGGGACGCCGCTCCGCTGAACAGGAGCGGTCGCCAGGGCGAACTGGAGGAATATGGCGCTTCATCGATGAGTTGTGCTCAACGGCCCTCAGCCGCCCACTCACTCCCTCCCTCACTCATTATTCCGTCTCCCTACAATTGGCAAAGTTGCCCATGAATTTTAATTGACTTTTGCGGTTTTTTTGCCAGTGAAAACCTAATCACAGATCGCAATTCCCAATTCGCAGGGTTTTCTATTGCAGTGCACATTTGTTTAAAGTTCCCAATGTGGGCAAAGTAGAAGACCCACAATGTGCACACTACCACATCAGGATGCGTATTAAGTGTAGGGACGTTCAGACACCAAGATGGTGGCTCTACACCTACCCACCGCCAAGCCAGGCCGAAGCGTAAGTAACTTTCTGGAGAGTCCTTGTAGTGTTGAAACGATCACGAAGATAGGCGATGGAGACAATTTTTGAATGCTCAGAGAGATTATCACTTAAAGAACACACTTGGTATACGTCCTCGACCGCAATTTCTAGTCCATCGTCATTTTAAATCCCTAATAACGACGCGTAGCCCTCCTCTCTCTTTAATTAAAAGGGACATACAATTTGATGTACATGTCCACCCGCTAGACCGAATGGGGGTCGAGGGGCGAAAGGGGGTGGGGGAGGGACAACTCGCTGGCGAGCAAATGCACCCTGCGATTTGGAAGGAAGGCGCACCAATTTTAAAAAGGTACCCTCGCGCATTCAACTTGAACCTGATTACAATGCTTAATTTGAAGGAATTCAGTCGTGGCATTGACGAAGAGCCACAATAGCTTATATGGCTTTCAATTACCTTGCGGTGTTCCATTGAATTAGGCTCATTTGTTTATTTCAGTCTCCGACTCAAAATGATGGATGATCCGTCGAAGTTTGCCTTCCTCCTTTGGAATAGCGCTCTCCCGATTCCCTTATAAGGGCAACGCATTAAAGCGTACTTCCTGGGTTTGCATAATCCTCATTGAGACATTGCGAGATCATCGTTATGGGGAAGGGAAGCTGACACGATGATCATGGGTAAAAGTTATCCACGAATGCATATTAAAAGGGCTCTTTTAAGTAATATATATATATATATATATATATATACATATAAATAAAATATATAAATATAAATATATATAAAATATATAACAAAATATATACATCGTATAGTGTGCCACCGAGCAATCACAAGAAGGAAGAAGTCGATAGGATGTACGATGAGTTAGAGGATATAATCGCGCGTGTTCCTGCAGGGAAACATTTGATAGTGATGGGGGATTGGAATGCGACGGTAGGCGAAGGAAGAGAGGGTGGTGAGGTGGGGAAATATGGGTTAGGCTCGAGGAATGAACGCGAGGAGAAAGCGATTGAATTCTGCAGGAGACAGGGGTTAGTCATCACCAACACATGGTTTAGACATCTCAAAGTGCGAAGGTATACATGGAAAATGCCAGGTGACTCAGAAAGGTATCAGTTAGATTATATTATGGTTAGGCAAATGTTTAGGAACAGTGTGATAAATTCGCACAGTTTCCCAGGAGCGGATGCGGGCTCTGAACACTATTTAGTTGTTATGAAATGCAACGTCCGTTTCAAGAAGATAAGGCAAGGGCGGCGGGTTAGGAAATGGAACGTAGAGAAAATAATGGATGACGGTAAAGAACTGAGTACAATCGAAGAAAAAATGGGAATGTATCAAGAAAGGGATATCGGAAGCAGCAAAAGACACTATAGGAACCGTTAAGGGGAAAAGAATAAGGAAACCATGGGTCACGGATGAGATGATTGCAAATATGGATGAGAGAAGAAGATGGAAGAATGTAAACACAGAGTTAGGCAAAATGAAGTACAAAGAGTTAAACAATAAATTGAGAAGGGCCACAAATAAAGCAAAAGAAGAGTGGTGGAAAACGCAATGCGAGGATATGGAAAGTTTACAGAAGAAGGGTGAAATTGGTGCTCTATACAGCAAGGTTAAGTTATTATCGCGAAGTAAGAAGGCAAGATCTGTGCTAATAGCTAAAGATAAGTGGGGTAAGATAATAGTTGAACCAGGAAAAATCCAAGAGAGATGGAAGGAATATATAGAAACACTGTATGGTAAAGAACTTAGGCCGACAAGGTTAGACATAGAAAAGGAACATGACGTAGAAGAAGATAGCTTAGGTCCAGGCATACTCGACGATGAAATAGAAAGGGCATTAAAGGAGATGAAAGCAAATAAGGCCGTGGGGGTGGACAACATACCTGTAGAACTGTTGAAATGTTTAGGAAAATGCGGGAAGAAGGCCCTATATGGACTGATTCGTAGTATCTATGAAGAAGGCATCTGGCCGGAAGATTTTGTGAGATCAGTGGTAGTTCCTATTCCAAAAAAGGCAAAGTCTATATCATGTGAGGATTACAGAACAATAAGTTTGATATCCCACGCAGCTAAAGTTATTCTCAGGATCATCAACAAAAGGATAGAGAGTAAGGCAAATGATTACTTAGGGGATGATCAGTTTGGGTTCAGGAAAGGAAGAGGTACGCGTGATACCATTGCAGTAATGAGATCACTAGTCGAGAGGAATATAGAATACAATCAGGACGTTTTTGCCTGTTTTGTAGATTTCGAAAAAGCGTTTGATAGAGTGAATTGGGAAAAATTAATGCGTGTATTGCAGAAAATAGGAATGGATTGGAGGGGCAGGAGACTGATCCGCAACCTGTACATGTCTCAGACTGCTCAGGTGCGAGTGGGGAACGGAGAGTCCGGATGGGCAGTGTTAGGAAGAGGTGAAAGGCAGGGTTGCCCATTTTCACCGGTACTGTTCAACATATATGTAGAGGAAATGATTAAAGAAGCATGGGAAGAACTGGAGGTAGGAATGAAAGTCGGAGGGGAATTCGTAAAATCGGTTAGGCTTGCTGATGACCAAGCATTAGTTGCTCAGTCACCCAAGGGGTTGCAAGCCTTGTTGAGTGAATTGGAGGTTCAGTGCGATAAATATGGGATGAGAATCAATATTAATAAAACAAAGGTTATACGATTTTCCAGAAAGAAAAAGGCTAAGCTAAATATTAAAATAGGCGGGGAAAGAATAGAGCAGGTAGAGCAGTTTACATATCTCGGAAGTGTTTTGGACCAATACGGTCAAAGTGGTAGGGACGTAAGGAGAAGAATTACGCTAGGCAAGGAGGCTTTCTCAAGGAGGAGGGAGTTGATGACTGGGACGTTGAGTAGGGATGTTAAGACAAGACTCGTAAAAACTCTGATATGGAGCGTAGCTATGTACGGCGCGGAAACGTGGTCACTGAAGCAGGAGGATAAACGTAGATTGGAGGCTTTTGAAATGCGGTTGTGTAGAAGAATGGAGAAAGTGAAATGAACCGAAAGGAAAACAAATGAGGAAGTACTAGAGATGGTGGGTGAGGAGAGGGTTTTGTTGAGAGAAATCGTATGGAGGCAGGAAAAATGGATGAAAGGGGTATTGAGCGGTAGTGGAATGTTGAAGAGGGTAATAGAGGGGAGAATGTTGGGCAATTGAGGTAAGGGCAGGAATAGGGTAGGGATGTTGGACGGGATGAAGGGAGGAAAGAAGTACACCGAGATAAAGAGGGACCTGGTATAGATTAGTTTGATAGGTGGGGAGTCACAAAGTGTTTATTTGAAAGTTGTGTCTATCCAAAAACCTACCTTTAACGGTAGATTACCTAATAATAATAAATAATAATAGTGGTTCGCGGTAGTCCAGGGGGTAGAGTGTTGGACTACCTACCGAAGGGGCCGGGTTCGATTCCCAGGTAAGCCACTCTGGAAACCTACAGCTCCACCCAAGCTATGTGATTTTTCGTGTACCAGATCTTCCTGGGAAACCATAACTGGCACAGGGAACTGGCCCCCTCTACCCTGATGTGTGAATTTCACACACCGTCTGTCTTAGTACTGGGTGAACTCTACCTTCACCTACCAAAACAACCTTCGGGTTGAATAAGTGTTGATGTTTTTTATACGTGTATATAAAACACTTATCGCATGTGGATGTCTCACCGATGTTTATAATATTGTCTATGAAGTTAGCTATAGTGGACAAAGACAAAAGCACAGAAACACACAAAAAAGAAAAGAAACTCACTTATTTTCGAATTCTCGATGATACAAGCCACCTTTCTCAAGGAAAAGTAGGAAGGTACTGAGGAAAGGTGCTGGAAACGCTGGATGGAAGGGGAAGGTAGGGAAAGGTTTGCGAGGGAAAGAATTGGGAGGGGGATTTTTAGAATGATGGGAATAATATAGCAGGTGTTGGGAGCGGAGGAGCGATGAAAATTTCTGAAGATCGGGGTAATTATTGTCTAAAGGGCAATTCCAGGAATTCAGGAGCTGAAAATAAATAACAGACAATCTACAAACCGATAGTATTAGCACCTGTAAAATCTGTACAATGAAAAATCAAAATTAATGTTATGTATAGTCAAAATGATTGAAAAGAGTAATTACATTTCCTAAATCCTCATTGAACTATCTAAATTGACGAGCGGGTCTATGGAAGAAGGGTACGCACCGGATAGGTCTTGTTTGGTGTAACGTGAAAGATTTCAATTGCAGAAGCTTAAATATATTCACCCTACAGACCCTATGACCGCAATATAGTTGTCCAGTCCAAGTACATCGGTCAAGAACCACCTTCTTCACCAGTTGTTGAAAGATTAATATCAGTTGGCGACTCCAACCCCCCAACAAATAATTGATTCAACTATTGCGTATGAACACCGGCATAACATCGCTTTCAAATCAAACGATTGAAAATTTAATCGCCAAAATTCTCGTCAAAACTAATATTGAAATCGCCAATGCAAGATAACGCCATACGCGACATACTCGTGATTAATACCCCAGATATGATCACAAATGTGGGAACAACTAAGCTGCTTCGGAGCTCTTTTTTTTAAAATTAAGCTAAATGTGATGAAGTTGTTCATGAAAACCTTGAATCATATCTATTCAATATTGGAATTTTTAATGTAATTCATTTGAAATTTAATAAAAATTTCATTCCCTTTTGTTGGGAACTTTAGAGTGCTGGTTCAGAAAACACTTTGAAAATGTTCCTAAATATCAAAAGTGAAGAATTATGATTAAGTTTATTTTAAGAAAAAGCAAATACCAAAATAAATAATCAAGTTGGCATAATAGATAATTCATAGCAGTATAAGGAAACAAGGTTAATTTTACTCAAATACTGAAATGTGTTTCAAAATAATTACGAAGATCCAAAGAAGACCTCATAAGAAAACTCATGTAACTCAACGTCGGGCACAGAGGATATAATTAATGATCAGAGGCATTTATAATTAAAAAGGAAAGTTTAATGTGCGTAGGTACGTATATGGAGGGTAACTTGAATTATTTGAGTTTTACGTCAGGAAAATTCAAGGACAATGTCGGATTGCATTTTTCTTAAAATAAAAAGGGGTGAGATTACTAAAGAAACTTAAACAAGACCAATGCGAAAAATAATCTTTCAAAACAGGTCTCACCAATCCTAAAGACATTTGAGTGGCATATTATTGCTCCAGGAAGGGATGGAAAAACACCTCTGAAATATAAAAACAAGAAAGCCTCGTCCGAAAGAATACTGACGGAATTTGCTGAAATTAAACGAACCTAACTTGAAACAACTTTTTACAAGTCGATAGAGGAATTTTCAATATCTCATGAATGGAAGCCATGAGCGGAATTGTAGAGTCAGAGACCAATTTCATTGGAACCCGCATGTCGCAAAATCTTAGAACATATTATAATTAGAAGTAAAAAAGTGCTTTACTCGACAGTAGGAAAATACTAGCAGGTTTTGGCCACCACTGGTTTAGGAAACGTAGACCATCAGAATACTATGGTATCCTGAACTCTTGGAAAGGGAACACAGAAGGGGACTTATATTTTTTAATTTCAAAAAGAACACTGATAAGGTCAGCCATGGTATTCGTAAACACGAAGATTTTATGTTATTGATCAGTAAGTGACCTACTAGATTAGAGGCTTTTCATCCAACTCCCAACAAGAAGTAGTCGTATGAAGATTGAGTTCATTAGAGACGGATAAAATTTCAGGATAAACGCAGGAACACATCTTGACGACTCGTATATTTTTCATTATAGGAATAATTTTTTTTCGTAATTGGGTTGTCTACTTTTTTCGGGAGGTTTTGAGTGGGCACAGACTGTACGCGTCCTACAACTCAAAACCTTTCTTGTTAAAAACCTAACACCTAACATTAAAATAAAATTTTCTGCAAATTCGAACACATTCCATCATTTGTTAAACGATAATTTTCGCGGAATTAAAGAGCAGTTGGTTGGAGTTTATTGAGGTGCCAGGATGCTTTTTTAGGTGAAGCTAAGTTTGGCAACTTATGCTCTACTTAATACGATGTAATTATGGCTTAAGTTCTAACATTAGTATGGGACGCTGATTATTTTCAGACTATACAATTATTTTCAGAAAAACTACATAGGAAAATTGAGCTATAGTCTAGCATTTTAAATAATATTGAAGAGGTGAAAGAAATAAGAATAGTAAAAATATTACAATAATTGTATGTTTTGTAATAGCGAATGAAACAAAATAAATGAAAAAGATGATATGGAATAAAGGAAATCATAAAAATCCAAATACAATGATCTAGCGTTGATATTATTTTCTTCAGGTACATACATCAGAAAAACATGGGGTATCATCCTTTGTGATCTATGTTGCATTATACAGGTGTTAGGGAAATCCAATGAAAAAGAATCCTGAAAATTAAACATTGGTTAAGAAATTGGAGAGGTTTCAGAGAAAATCCACTAGAATTGTTGCGGAAATGTTAAAAAATATTGCTGAAAAAAGGTAACCCTGACTGCTCAGTTAGAGGAATTAGATTGAGATGTCCATGTATGATCAAAATTTTAATGATTTAGCGAACCAAACCAATTAATTCATCATACATCTGAGAATGTACGAGTGTATGTCGACTAGTGTTTGTGTTCATGAAGAAGATTAATTCAAATTCATGCATTAACCAATATAGGAGCTTGTATGGCTGTTCCCCAAATACCCACGGAGGCTTGTTCAGATGCACAGCGAAACCCCGCGCCGTCCACCAGTGGCCTCGAGTGCACTCTGCCCAGTACGTCCCCGCGACCTCATCCCTGTTAACCGAAGGAAGCGAACTCCAAACACGGTGCACCCCTGAGCTCAACTGCATGACCACGCAGCACGCTTTTCTGACAGCTCTAATGATAGCATTACTCCGGGACGTGTTATCGCATATATTGTGAAGGAATGGGCTCATCACCTTACCCTTGAAGCAAATACTGGTCGAAATGCCACGAGTTTGACGCATTGACATATATTTCGCTCAAAATGAATTAATGGACGTTAACATATATAAAACTGGAGCATACAGAAAACTGTGAATGAATGTGTGCAACAGAAAACTACTTAGCTGTGGAGTAAGCATCTCAGAGGAAGGGGGAGAGAGAGGAAGGGATTTTCGAAGCAAAGAGTGTAAATAGGAGAAAGGGTGAAATCACATGCATCCACATATCTGCTACTGAACCTACAATCGAAAGGGAAGACGATTTTACCCCAGGTATGCACGATATACGATACTGTCCAGAAAGTAACTTAGGTTTCGGTATAGAGTGGCGGTGGACAGGGCTAAAGCCACCACCATATATAAACGTCCCTATACTCAGCAAGCATCCTGTGCAGACTGCGGTTCTTCTACTTTGCTCATTGTAAACTGTTAAAATGGGCACTGCAATAGAAAATCCCGCGAGATCCGTGATTAGATATTTACTGGCAATAAACCACAAGCCAGTTGAACTTCATTGGCAAATTTGTCAATTGTACGGAGACGGAATAATGAGTGATGGTGGATTGAGGGAGTGGTACATTCAGTTTAAAAATGACCACAGAACCAGTGTTCACGACGCAGTGGTCCACCTAGTCTTGTGACAGATGCTCTGACGAGGGACATCAACGAAACAGTTCGTGAAAATCACCACTTTACAATTACGGATCTCTCGTTTTATTTCCCCTAAATTTTACGAAATCTAACCCCTGGAATAATAGTGGGAAAGCTGAACTATAACAGGTTTTGTGCTAAATATGTGGCGAAAGTCTTAACGGAAGACCACAAATAACAGAAATATCCTGCATCGCTGATTTTCCGCCGGATTTATTGAGAGATGAAATTTAAAAGCTTGTGTACCGATAAGATAAATACCTCAATTTGAATGGCGACTAAGTAGAAAAATAGTTTTAAAATGTGCCTATCAAGTTTATATAATAAATCTCTGCCTTGTCACTGTCTCATTATCTAACAAATTCTTTAGATAAATATAAAAATTCAAAATTAACACTCGAAATCAAAATTAACACTGGACCTAGTAATTAATTAACCGTCATGCAGAACCAACGAAAGACCTTAAGGTATTGCTTAAGATAACGATTAAAAACATTACTTTCCATTATTAAAATTCGAGGACAAAACGATAAGATAACATTGTGTCAAATAATATAATGAGTTTTTTGAATATTAATGTTTATGTCAACGACCCTCTAACGGCTTTCGATACTTCAACATCCTCTTCCAAACAAATCAGTTAAAATTAGAATTGGACCTTCGTTTCCTTTTGAACCCCCATGGCATTCATTAGCATAAATGATTCTCATCCCCAGTGACGTTTAGGAAAACGAAAGTAAATGGATGAAAACCAGAAAATAGACAAGAGATATTTACATTCTAAACGTCACGATGGAAAATATATTGCACGCCAATCCGATTCCGGGTGACGTTCCTGGCCACTTTGCTTCACCCAAACGACAGGCAGCACAGGGAAAGGTCTCAACTGGTCCCCTCATAAACCTGACGCGTGAATGTTAAACGCCGTTATGCTAAATACTTGGTGAGATCTGCCCACACCTACCAAACCAACCTTCGGGTTGTTATTGTGGCTTGTGGCTGTATGTGTAAAAAAATGGTGATAGAGAGTAAAATTTTGTCCATCTCAATGGCGTTTAATGCATATGATTTTTGTGCATTTTTTAGCAAAAAAACTAGTTTCATAATTTTCAATTATTTCAATGTATAAAAACTTTGCATTCGTTGAATCAATGAATAATAAAACATAATTTCCTCCCACTTGCGGCAATATCAGCCATAAGAAACGCGGACAAGAAAATTAGGATTCCGTCAGGCGCATTTGATCTCCGAGATCTCAGATTCCTCGGAAAAAATATCCTCGAAATATCTCCATCCAATTACTTTAAGAGGAAAAATCCATTTGGCGCTGCGATCGCGGAAACTTTTCCTGTAATCGAGGCTTAAAAAAAATCCTCATCGTGGATACGTGCTCTCCAGATGGCTTGTTTCCACAACTACTTTGGCAGAGCACTGACATACACACGCATACATCTCCGCCCACAGCCACCCCCCACCGCCACCCACGCCGCTGCTGCTGATGAAAAAAGCAGACTTCTTAATTGTTTCCGAGCGGGGAAAACGAGAGAGGAGGAAAACTGGATCCAAACGCGTGGGATGCAAGCGTGGAGGAAAAAAAGAGCACCACGACGCGAGAACAATCACCTGGTACCTCCGCTCCATCATAGGGCCCTAATTTTAATTCGGGAGGCAAATCTTTTCCCAGGGACTACGCTACAATAGCCTCAATAGGTGAGGAGTAGGTCGAGGGGCGATAGGTTGGTCAGGGGGTGGGCGTAGTGGCTGAGGTCGAGATTACACGAGAGGGGAGAAATTATCGGGGAACAGCACTTCAGGGAGGTTTATGATTTTTGGGCACTCCTCGTACAGCAATTACATTTTTGATAGAATTCAACGCTCACTGTACTTTGATTTCCAAAGTTAAAAATAACATTGATGAAGTAAGTTATAATTAAAAAAATCGGAACTAAACGGACATATGAAACGGTAGAAATTACCTGTAAATAACAATTCCTGGGAAAAAATCGATGGGAAGAGCAACAAAGGCGGACTGCTTTAGGGAAACTCAGCTTCATTAAACGAGTGGTGGGGAAATGTACTGTAAACATAAAAAAGAAGTGTTTATTATTCTAGTTACGCCTAGTTTGCAATATTTCGTAAGTATTTGGGATCATTGTGAGAATATTTGACAAAAAGAGTTTAATTGTATTAATTTATATTAAGAGCTTGATTCCAGAGGTAATCCGCTAGATTAGTCAAAAATTGTTTTTATAAAAAGACAATTGTGACAAGACTTTTAGGGGAATTAGGCTGGGAGCGACTTGAGATGCGAAGAGAACAAGCGAGATTGAGACTTTAAAAAGGGTTCACAGCACCCTAGGTCAACATTAACACTAGAGGAATCATTATGTCCCAACACTACTTGGGTAGATCAGACCATAAAGATAAGAGAGAGGGAGCTAGATTCCAGTACTGATACGTTCACATACTCATTCTTTCCCATAACAATCTGGAATCATTATAGGAAGAAACAAAAGTCATTATTGAGATATTAATGACTTCTGATTTACAGGCCAGAACAGGATTGAACGATGGGTATCCATAAGTTATACTCGAAGGTTCCTGTGTGTGTTAGTTGACAGTTCATGTACCACAGTTCATGTCCACACGCCCTCGTGGCGGTTTGCTGAGTTCTATGGAGATGTAGAAATGTAACCTTTGGTGGACCGTTTCTTTTACCAACATGATGAGTGGCATGGAGTGGTTACGATGAGTGAACGAAGAGCAGTGGCAGTGAAAATAAATAATTAGAGTGAGCAGCAATGAAATGCAAACAATGCAAGATGATTTTAGTGCAGTCTGCGTATCCGATTTTTAATATTTCGCGCCCAAATTTGAATGCGTGAAATCACTTTAAAATGCAAAAAATTCACATCTTATGACGTTGTAGTGGAAAGGCTGATGATGGGACAATCAGTTCTGACAGGAATTTGCAGCTGATTGCTTCCCTTTTGAAGATTCTAAGTGGAAGCTTCCGAATCTAAGTAGGTTTTTGGTGGAGCCTAATGCTAATTCTGTTTGAACAGCGACGCTTCGAAACTCCGGCTACTTTTGCGATTCTCTGACAACTCGAAGACTTTTCATTGCAGTAAAATAATCCTCAAATCCACATGGTTTTACTACCTCCTTCAAGATGTAGAATCTTTACAAAGGTCCCCTTTGTTTTCCTACAGGCTTCCTGTAAAATACTGCAGTTTCCAAATCCAATTGTAACTCTAAACGCCCGATATACACTTTTTCAATGTTCTTTAGAATGTTTTCCAAATATTTTTTCTCTTCACCTAGGAAAAAGAGTGACTCGGCAATTCTCCGTTGCTTTCATTTCTGTGCATTTCATTTTTTCGTCCTTCTCCAGAGTTTCATCTCGAATCCCCAAGTTTGCGCTTATTCTCTTTTCCAACGACCACTTTTGAGAGTCATATGCACAACGATCCGTACTATTGCACTCACTTCCTTGTTGATTTTCATTGCATATGTGATACTCTCATTAACTTCCTTCTCTTTTGAACACATACCTATGAAATTATTCACAGAAAATCATTATTATTTCAAATATTTTTGCTTTATATTTCAAACTTACCAATCTCAAATCTTGTCAAAAATCAAACACAATATATTTAAAGCCCCTTTAGCTTGGTCTAGAATATGGTGCTCGTACCAATCAAAGCATTAGTTTCCTAAAGTGCTTGTTCGTCTTTGGAGAGCTATTTGGTATTTTTGTTGCCTTCAACTTCGAAATTTCCACTAATGGAGTTTTACGCGTGGTAATGAATCCACTCGGTTATATGGCTAATATGAATCTGATAAAGAATTCATTCAATTTTTTGGCTTTTAAAAGGGATTTAATAGCCATTAGTAGGCCGCAAATGGAAGAGTTCCCAGTGGATTAACGAAGGCTGGAAATCTGTAGTAGAGTATGTAAATATCAATAGAGTCTGAATTCCTACACACACCGTTCATGTGATTATGCTTAGCAATACGGATAGTTTTTTCTTTGATCTTCAGACAAATAGAAATTTGAGGTAATATGTGGTAAACTAAATGTTATTACTGATATTTTACTTGATAAATACCTTCTAAATAAATTGATAATACACAGAAAGATAAGACTATTGACCTTTTGGGACGAGACGCTGGAATTACATCTCCCATATGCCTCCCATATTATTTGTCTCCTCTACCAGGTGTAACTATAGAATTTAGTTTCATTTGGGATATTCTACCTAATGTAATATTCACTAGCATTAATATAATTTTTCAAACTGCATTTCAAGAAGTGGCTTATTTTCAATAATAGGATAAATATCAGTCATTGATTACAGGTAGATAAACTAGGAAAACGAAGGCTTTAGACATTGATCATAATAAAATAATACTCGAAGGAATAAATAAAATGAATAAGTAAGAATAAGCAATTTCTTTCATAAAATATTCCATTTTTATACGCATAACAATCGTAAAAATTAATCGCAATCCCTAGTAGCATGGCCAGCTTTTTGACTGGGTAAATTGTACGCAAACAGCAGGGTTACCATCAGCTATTTGTCATAAAATAAAAGTAATAAAATTTGTAATTGATTTAAATATTGAAATCGGCTTTATAATTCTGAAGCTACGATTATCTCAGTGAATGCTGGCTGCTATTTGGCGTGTTCGTTAGCGGTAGGTTTGCATTGAGACTACACTCGAAATACGTATATGTACATACAACCACTAGTCCTAGAAAAGATGTAGTGCTTCTAGAATATTTTAAACCTTAAAAGTTCATATTGCAGAATATATCTAAGAAATGTATTTTATTCAAAATTACGCATTTTTTACGTTGAAAATCAAATTTGATGCATCACCTGTCACTCAGTTCACCTCACTCCGGGTTATAATACCTGATTTTATATTTTACTGCATTATGATGAGAAAGCCTTGGCTATTACGTGTTAAATTTTTAGAACAGAAAATTTCATGACAACTTTTACTTTGTTATCTAGAGAAAAACACTTAAATACTCATGGTTTTTCACTTGATTCATAATTGATAATCCTTATACGAATAATCAGAGTATTTTATTTGATTTTCACCTCTACGAGAGTCACTGGACTGGAGTGGACTAATGCTAGTCAACGTTGATAAAAAATACTCAGGTGGGGAATAAATGCCCATGGAAACATCATGTAAATGGGGCCTTCAAAATAAACCGATTGGACCGAACAATTTTCACATCCCAGCCATTATCAAGTCTCTTGGCAATTGTTATGCTGAAGCTGCAAACGGGCAGCAATGAACCCTTTAATGTTGACTATATTATTGCGACACACAGCGACTTCTACGAAAAAGAAATTGTTTCCCAGATTCTCAGCCTTCTAAGGCGTTCCATATATCTCCCCCCTCCTCCGCCCCTCCTCTGCCCTCCACGCTCTCGGGGGTTGGTGGGCACTGGAGTGGCTGTTTCATCATATCGCGAACGCTTCCTTCTTCCTACGACCATATTTAGAATGACATCTCCATAGAAATGAGGTATGGGCAATGAAAAACCATTAAACAACGTTTCCCAATGTCACGTTGAATAGCGCAGTGAATTTCAAACATTTAATACGAAATAGTTAGAGTAGAAGTTTCATCCATTTAGTGCCCGCAGGATAGTAGAAACACTCTTCTTTGCCATCTAGACGTAATTAATGCTGTTGAACGTTTTAAAAATAAGGAAAATGAAACTAGACGCACGAACGGCCATGAAGGCAGGTAGGTACGTACATTCGCTCTTAACTCCGTTCCATTTTAGAGAGGCTACGTCGGAAAAACTGGATTTGAGCAAAAGTGCAGAATAGCTGTGCACCGATGTTTGCATACCTCTTGCCAAACGTTTATTCGCAGTTCTTAATTGTATGATTCAATGATTATTTTGGACATTATGAGATATTATGAAGTTTGAATAGATCCGAAAACTCAGGGTGATCAGATTTATGTCTGTGTTGGCACCACCACCAAACACTTCCCAGGTTTTATACATCTTTTTCAGGGATTCCCATTCTCTGAGCTTTTCGTCGCAGCCAAGAATCAAATGCGCGACGTTGTCTATTCGACCGCCCGACGGACAAAGGGGCGAATCAGCTAGCCGTAGGTGGTGCCTCGCTTCCCTCGTCATGACCGTGTTCGCGATTAGGTTGAACGTTTGACTACGTGCCTCATCGATCCCTCTGCTGGTCACCCAGTTTTTCCGAGATAACGTCCTTCTGGATGTCTTTTTTCCCTGCTCGGCGAGCTCTCTGAGATGCAGAGTCTTGACCCTAATTGTTTCTCCATCTCGCAGGAGTGAGGCGACCTTTTTCGTTTCTTCAAATCCCCTCTGGTGGAATTCGTCAAGTGAGAGGTACTGCCACGCGCCCTTGAGGAGTGCCTTGCGCCACGCGTCGTGACCCCCAAGGATGCGCAGGCCGAGCTTCGCGTTTAGCTTTGCCTTTAGAGCTGTATACGTTAAATTGAGACCACCCAGCTCAAACGGGCATAGAGCTGGTTGCGGGACACTTTCTTTCCGTAGCCGTTCCAGATCATTTGGATGGTCGCTCGAATAAAGTATGCATTGTGTATAGGGGGTAAGGGCCACCAATGGGCCACATACCATAGCCTCAGGAAGACAATCTGGTTAATGAGGCGGACGCGGGTCACGATCGGGAGGGAAGGGAGGGAAAGTTTTCCAACGATCCATTTTATGTGGTGGTTTATAATTCACCAGTTCCGCTCAATCGTAGGAGCAGAATCCTTCTCCCGATAGAATCCTAAGATTTTGAGGGAGGGCGCTTCTTGACCAACCGAAAGAGCTTGAGGACCGGTTGCCCTTCAGCAGTAGCAACTTGGATTTTCGGTCGTTGAGGTAGAGACAGTCCTGCTCATATGGCGTTAAGATGTCGTGGGCGAGAGCCACGTGGGACGGATCGTCTATGAAAAGGGTAATGTCGTCATCGTATATGACGCCCAAGCAGACGGCAACATTTGTCATTCTATAGCGCATGTGCCAATATTTTGTAATCGGTATTTAAAAGGAAAGTCGTCGAATGAGTACTGGGCATCATCTCTGGTATAATAAGGGTTATCACGGCGGTCCGCTGACTTGCATTCAGAGAGCCGCTAATTGAAAAGCAACTAAATAGTTGGATTTAATAGCTGGTTTAAAAACATCCCAGTAAGCGAAATAAAATTCAAAGGGTAGACGGTCCAAGCCGGGTGCTTTGCCCTTTGGGAACATGGAGGAGACGCAGTCCAGTTTGCCTGAACTTACATCTCGACCTAAATCGTCTTTTTAAACTGAGGACCCATGGGGAGAGGGGATGTCTCTCCCTCCTTCCACAGAGGATGCCTGTTAAAAATGCTTTTAAAGTGCCGGGCCGCTTCCCTAAGGAGGTCGGTGTCACCGGCGGCAGATTCTCTGACAGGGATTCTGTCAGTGGCGGAGCGGGTGTTGGATTTCGTTTAGCGCCGAAGTTCGGCTAGTGTTAGGGAGCCCTCTACATCCATGTCCAGTTCTTTTTTCCATTTTTTGGGAGCGTAATTTTGAAGCTCGTGGCCGAATACAATTTTTTTTAGGGACGACACTTGGGCGTATGTATCTTCCGGCGCGATATTCTTACGCAGGAGCTCTTCCAGAGCCCGGCGGTAGAAGGCGATGGTGTAATTTTTTACTCTGCGCCACTCAAAAGTTGGTCTTTTCATGTGGGTGAGCATGCGGGGTTTAAAACGTCGTCCCACCATACCGCGAGTTCCGCAACGGGACGGAGTACCGCGATCAGTTCGCACACCCGGGCGCGGATAGAGACGCGGCGAGTCACGTTCTCCAGCACCCGGTGGTCCATGCTCCACACGGTGCGGAGTGGTGGGCGCGCGCGGCCGGGTTGTATCCGCGCACATAACACTCATGATCAGCGCAGAGTGATCAGGGAAGGACCCCGGAAGGGTGTCCTCTCTCTGGAAATCATTCTTTAGTGATGCCGAGAGGAAGAGGTAGTCAATTCGCGTCCGAGAGTTACGCCCTGATCGCGTGAAGGGGGCGGGACCGGCGCAGAAAGAACGCACTGCGGCAATCGCTCCAATGGAGTCGAGCATCAGTGAGAGTGCTTGGCTTGGATAATATGGCATTCTAACCCTGTTCGAGGCACTATCCTCTCGGCGGTAAATGGAGTTGTAATCCCCGCCCAAGTGTTACTCCCCGAGAAGGACTACAGGTAGGGGAAAATAATTCATTAAAATAAATTTCGCGTTATGCCCTCGCGCGCTCACCGGAGGGAGCGTTAAAATTAGTGATGTGGATACCATTCACGATAACAGACGTTATTCGACCCGAGGCGTGACGGCGAACATGAGAGAACGGAATGCCATTTCGGACTAGGGTGGTGGTGCCAGAATGGCAGTCGCCGAAATGTCCGATGGCCTAAATAGTGTTCGCATCCAAGACTATTGCAACAGCCCTGAGATCACGGATGAAACGTTTGAGGACTGCAATTTTTAAAGCGTTACAAATGCTGGCCACGTTCAGTGAAAAAATATTCATCGGTGAAATGATGGGACAGCCATGGGCACCGGACATCACTTACCAGAGTTCTGATCCTGGTTTACGTCGCTCCGGTCGCGGCTCGAACCCAGGTTCTCGGGACGCTTAATCCGATGGTTCGACGATCGAGGTCTCGAGTTGTCGCCGCATCCCCAGACCTCGTCCGAAGACGAAGAGCCAGTCTTCGGTCACCGCGAGGAGCGGGTAATTCGGCATTCCACGGGGGGCCCTCTTCGAGCGAATACAGCTGTTCCTGGTTCCGCGGGAGGTGGCCTAAGGGGGGCCGGGGTGGTGGACTGGGTGTCATATCTAAGGGGCCCTGTTAGGAAAAATCAGGAGAGACAGGTCAATTTGATCGGAAAACGTCGAAAAACGTTTCTCGTACATGTGTCAACTTCCGATACTTTCTTGAGTGTCCATGATAACAGGATAAAGGGGCCAGCCGTTGGGGATGGGAGACATTCCCAATCAGATGCATCCTCCCCCGCTGTCACAAGTGGTTCTCGGAGGGTTGGAAGCTCGTGATGCAAGGACCGAGGGGAAAGGACGTCGGTGGTGTGGCCGGGGAAAGGAAGAACGAAGAAAATATGTCCTCTTTTAACTGGATCACGGAGACAGGGGTCGTGATAGAATAGGCGAGCTGGTGGGTACTGCAGCTAGGTCAATGTTTGAAATCAGGAATTCAGTGTCGTCTGTCTTCTTCGTTTTTGGATCCCTTTCCTTCGTTGACGACTTTCGCTCCCGCTGACATTTTCCTCCAAGTAGAGGGCGATGCGGGAGATCGATGGGAGCAGCTGAGGCCGAACCCTCAATTAATAGCAGCGACCGCACCCTCTCTGCTCCTCAGCCACCTCGGGCTCGTCCATCTCCTCGGCGGCGTTCGGGTTGGAGGCCATCGTCATTGCCTCCGCATAACTCTTCCCTCCCTGGTTCCTAGAGTAGTCTGGCTCGTGACCTTCTCGGTTGAAGTGGGCGCAAGTGCGGTGCTGACTCTCGTAGAGGATGATGGGTCGGTTGCCGCCGATGTGAAGGTACGAGGGGATATTTCTCTCGACCGTCATCCGCACCACTCTCGAACCTGTCAGCACGCGTGCCATCTTTTCTCCCTCCCACCTGTTCTTCCACGAGCGATGGAATTTACCAAAACGTTGGAGCTCGCTTGTTATGTCTTCCAACGGGGTCACGATGGGTAGACAAAGGACCCTGACATAACAAGGGCGGCCAGAAGTCTCATCAATAGTAATGTTCGTCTTCCGATCATTTAAGGATGAAACGGTAGTTTCAGCGGAATATTATCTAGAATCCTATTCATTGTAGCTTCGGTTGCCAACTTGAAAAATACCAAATGGCGATTATATCCAAATTGGATCGCCATTATCTCTTCGGGTGTGAGGCCCTGCGACTCTAGCGTGAAGAGGCGGGCCTCCAACGGGGTAGGGAGGTTCGCATTCTCATCAACTTGCAAGTCGAGACATATTCCTAAGAGAAAAAAACACACTCGTGTACACTCCCACCCCGCTATACACACCCGATGGTAGCAAGCAAAAAGGAGCCTAAAATGTACACCAGCAGTCAAGGTCAGTCTTGAGCCAGTAAACAAAACGAAATCATGGCCTTCAAGGCGGAAGAAAGTCGAGAGTCTAACTCAACACTTCTGGAAGAACTACGCGGTCAAACGCCGTTCTAAACAAAACACGATCGGAACCTCGATTTCCGGGATAGTTCGGTCGTGCCACTCTCCAAATCCCGGCGGACGATGCCTTGGTCGCCGGTAAAATCAGACACCTGATCAACACAGGCACGTACTGCTATCGAGGAAACGTAATTTACACTTCCTGGTCGCCTGGCTGTTTCTTCGGCTGGCTCTCTCGCTGCCCAGCACGTTGGCTCCTCAGTGATTATCTATTCGGGTTCATCCCCCGATGGCCCCAAAATAAAGGTCATGGTAAAGTTCACCCAGTACTAAGCTCAACGGCGTGTGAAATCAGGGTAGGGGGGCCATTTCCTTTCCCTGTGCCGGTTATGGTTTCCCAGGATGACCTGGTACCCGAAAAATCACATAGCTTGGGTGGAGCTATAGGTGCCCACAACGGTCTGAATTCAGCACTTAACGCAAACAAGTCAGGAAAAACATGTTAGCAATACTTTTTGCAGAAACCTTGAAGTCACCGTCGGTACCTTTATTTTTTCTCTCTTCCACGAGCCCTTTCTCTTGGGCGTGGAATGAAAAGTAAAGACCTTTCTCCGAAATGTTTTATAAAAAAAGAAGCTAGGGGGGCCCACGGCGAGAGGGGGGCGTGGAGTGCGGGGACATAAATCACGTGAACGGCAGGAGGAGGGGCGACGGACGCTTCTGCTCGTGCACTGAAAAGGTTGCCCTCGAGGACGTGGCCTCCCTCCGAGACCCATTGGAGGGGGGAGCCACTCACACCGAGTGAACGGGAGGTCCACCGTCGGCCGACGACCACCCCTCCCCCGCCTTACTCCCCCAACACGTCCGGACGCACTAAAGAAGAGAATACACTGAACCCCTAGCAGTATCTCCAGTCACACGTGAGGAACTAACGAATGGCAATATTATCCAGTACTATCGCTCCGAAGTTTGCCTCCGCGACGCGCATATTCTTGAAAAGATCTTTCCTTACAATTTTTTAGCCTCGCATTTTCTTCTCCTGTATTCCAAATTCTAAATATATAAGGTCACTTCAGAAATTGATGGACTGTTTGAATAAATACCTGATTTTTATAAGTTACGTTTTAAACTTGCTTATCGACTTTGAGATACATCCCTTGGTTGCCAATATAACGCTGGCGACGATTTTCCTACTTTCGAATACCGCCTGGAACTCCTCTTCAGGAATAGCCTTTAAGTCTGCGGTGCAATTTTTTGGATATCTTCAATTGTTTGAAATCGGCGTCCTTGCAAGGTGGATTTCAACTTGGGCATAGGAAAAGGTCCGCTGGAGCAAGATCTAGAGAATAGAGTGGCTAAGGGATCAACTATGGGCTGTTTTGGACTAAAAACTCGGTAAAAATCACAATGATGTGGGCGTAGGTGCGTAATCGTGATGAAAGCATCATGGCTTGTTTTTCAACATTGGTGGTCTTTTCCGCAACATGGCTTGAATTAACCCTCTCGTAACCTCTATTCATATAGTGCCGCACATTCATTGTTTGTCCTTTTGGGGGCATATTCATAATTAATAATCCCTTCTCAATCGAAGAAATGATAAGCGTCACCTTTACGTTCGATCGCGACATCCGAGCTTTTTTGAATCATAGGAAAGATGGCATTGTGAAAGCTGGGCTTTTGTTTCTCTATCATAAATATAAATTCAGTTTTTGTCGCCTGTGAGAATTATTTCCAAGTTGTAACGATCGAGCAGATCCTGGCTCACGTCCAGATATTTTTGGGTCTGTTTTTCCCTGAACATTCGCGGCACAAATTTGGACGCGACGCGCTGCATGCCCAAAAATTCTCTGAAAATGGTGAAACACGGCCCAGCACTAATGTTGACTTCTTAGACGATCTCCCTGAGAGTTGAGTTTTAATTTGCATGTGATAATTCAATCACACTGTTAACGTGGGCGTCGTTTGTTGACGTCGATGGTCTTCTGTTCTTAATCGATAGAGGTTTGTCCAGATTGGAAACTATTGCACCAGACTCATGAATTCATTGCCGAATGACTCTTGAATCATTGAATTAGTCTCAGTTATACTTTTTCCGAGGTAAAAACAAACGTTTATGATCACGAGCAGCATCTCTAACAATCAATCTCACCGACATAAAAATTTATACAGCAAGCGTGTGTAAGCTCAGACAAGAATCGCTGTTGTGCAGAGAAAATTGGACATAGGGCCGCTAAGCAAAGCTGGGTTATGCTTCTCAAAAATGCCGCTACAAGGCGACTCTTCACTGATTGCGATCCCTCAAGCATTTAACGCGTATAAGGACCAGTCCCATCTTTTTGTGTACAGACCTTGCATTCGTAATGCATGTCTGTGTTCTTGCGTGCATATGTGTGTGTTTGTAGGTATTATTATTTGATCATATACATTTTCATCTACATCTACTAAATACTCTGCAAGCGGCCTCAAAAACGTGTGGCAGGGGGTATTAGGGCGCCACCCGTAATTAAGAAAGAAAAAAACCGCATGCAAAAGCCACAGTTATTACCTGAAGGTGACGTTGAACGTCGTAACCCGGGTCGTCTCGCAATAAATTTGCAGTGGAATCACATAGTTAATTTTGTTTCATTTCCAATATGAATGGATTCCATAAAGGTACGCCGGAAACTATCACTTTCAACTCTGGATTAGTTTACAATAAATCTATTGACTGAAGATGATCCTTTGAGTGAAAATGCTGCAGTTAGAATTTATTCCTCAATCTATCTTGGACTTGTTTTCCTGCTTTGTAGGATTTTTTCCTTACGTTCCTACTCGGATATCTTGTATTTAATTTTATTCCTCCGCGGTTCATTTTGCACAAATGTAGACAGTCCCTATGGATAAACATGAAATACTTTTGACATTATCACGTATTCTCTGACGCATTACGCTATACTATCCTCTTTAGTTGCTTATTTTAACGTTTTTTATGACCTAAATAGATTATATTTGATTATTTATATGACCGTAAAATGAAGTCGATGGGCGTCGAGTTCATGCGATCACCATTCACGCAACTTCTCTAATACTTTTACTTGCGTTGTCAGCATTAAAGCCGAAGCAATAATTTTGGATTTTCGGCTCGCTTTCCACTTTCACTGCCCGCTTCTCCTGGCCGGCGCTTTTTGCTAGCTAGTTGGTGCCTTCAACAGCCGCTGTGAATGAACTGCGTTTCTCCCTCACCGAGGGTCGGAAAGGGATGACATTTTTGGGACTTTCCGCCCTTTGATTTACTGTACTTCGTAAAACTTCTCAATACACCCCTCTTTCCTTTTAGTTTTCATTAAGCAAGGTGATTAATTCCTTTCCCTCCGAAGGAGTCCTTCGAGTCAGTCTGTTTACGAATTTCAAATTTCTCGGTTAAATCTTTTTTTTTTTGTCCGCGCGATATTTAATCCCGAGCTGGACGACAACCAACGAGAATAGGGGCATTTAAAACCGTTAGGTGATTTAAGAGAATGATACTATGAAAATTAAAACGTCTTATTAACCACGCGGTTATATTATCCAAAAGAGGAGAACGATCGAGCCGAGGGGGAAGGAAAATATGATCCCATCACCACGTCAACACTATTTTCCATTCGGAAACAGGTTTCCGAAATCACTTGGCTATACATTTGAATAATTTCATACTGATGATTTCTCCTACTTTCTTATCCCAAGTTCCTATATTGACAAGGAATCTTTAATAACTCATGAATGAACTAAAATATTTGACTAATTACAAAAAATATATTTAGAATAGTCGAGGATGAATTTCCCATATCTTTACCACTCCCCTGGCTCATTGAAGAATTGATTTTTCCCTCATGCACTTCCCAAAATCAGAATACCATGATTTTCCTTTCGAAGTTCACTTTCTCCCCCCCACCCTCTCAACTCCCATCCCAACGGGGCACAAAATATCCTATTTTTCTGCCAAAGAATGCTTCACTCTGTTGGATTAAAAACCACACAAGCAAATTTTAACTTTAAGACAAAAATACAATTTCGTTCATCAAAAGTAATGATTATTGAAAAATATATATTTAGAGAACGAGTTCTCAATATTTCAATCGTATATAACTATTTAATATAATAATTATGATTGAGAATAATAAATTGAGAAGAATTTCTATCGCATTAAAATATTAACTCCAAGACATGCAATATAGCCAACTCCAACTCCAAGATAGCAAATATCAGCCTGGAATGTGAGAGAGGGGGGATCGGGATGGTGCGGTGGCTAACGTACGGGCTTCCCACCTAGAGGGCCCGGGTTCGAATCCCGGCGGCGACAGATATTTTTCAGTGGTATCCCGGTCCCTACTTGAGGTGCTTAGTGGAGGGCACTTTGAGTGAGTACGCCGTCCGTCGGATGGGACGTTAAGCTGCGGACCCCTTGGCGCCTTTCTTTAAGAGCAGGCTAATGCCGACGCCGGGTTTCTCTCCACCCTTCATCCTTTCCCATCCATCCCTAATGGCGCAAATGACCTGAGCTGTCGGTCGCCTCCACAACAATACTACTACTACTATGTGAGAGAGGGAAAATGAGGGAAAAAAATTGCGCCAGAGAGAGAAGAGTTCGGTTCTATTCAACCGTGGAAATCGGAAGAAATATACATAGGGTGCACTGAAAGACCATCAGCTTGCAGAACATTGCACCGTAGGCTGATGATAAAGACACAATTGCCGTGACGGCTAGGTTTATTCGATTGATTCAAAAACAGTTTAAAGTTCTGCTAAATATCTCCACTCTCACAGACAAAATACGCATGATAAAAACTGTGTTCGAGGCAATTCAATTTCAATTAAAACGGTCAGAGCTAAAAGTGTTAAGGGCATTATTTAAATCTTCACTTGTTGTAGTACAACGTTACATTTAGAAATAACTTTCATTTTACCAGTTCCAAAAAACATTTTGTAACTATCTATGCTAAAAGTATTCTACACATACATTGTCTGTACAAGAAACACGCGAATTGGTGCAATCTGGCGGCCATGACGCGAACTATACTAGTGGTACCCACCCACTAGCGACACAAGTTGCCTGTCAACTACGGCCAGAGCCGTCTGTGCTTGGCGGATCGTCGAGCTGTGCGTTTGGTGCCAGTTGAGTTACTTTCTGTAGTCCTCGTTTTTACTGTTTGTCAAAAATGGAAATTGACGAAATCACGGAGCAACGATTCAACATCAAGTTTTTGGTGAATTGCGATATAAGTTATCAAGAAATTACTAAAATTTTGACGGATTTTTACGGTGATAATGCTATGAAGAAAACATCCGTTTTCAAGTGGATTAAGCGTTTTAAAGATGGCCGACAAGACGCAACGGATGATGCAAGAGCGAAACGACTTTCAACCACCTGTGTTGACGACAACATTGGTCGTGTGCAGTCCCTTATCCTTACCGATCGTCGGAAAACTGTTCAAATGATAGCTGATGAACTGAATTCAGGAAAATCCACAGAACACACTATTTTAACCCAATATTTGGATTTAAAAACAAATGTGTGCAAAAATCGTACCCATTCAGCATCAATTGTTCGCCAGTTTCTGGCGAAAAATCAAAACACCATCCTCGATCATCCTCCTAATTCATGAGATCTCGCCCCCTGCGACTTTTTCCTATTCCCAAAATGCAAAAAAGTGATGAGGGGACATCACTGGGAAGATTTGGACACAGTGAAGCAAGAAACGAGGAGAAAACGAAAAAACGTAACTGCCGAGGTCTTCCAAGGATGCTTTGAACAGTGGAAAAGAAGATGGAATAAGGGGACAGCAACGAATGGAGAGTACTTTGAAGGGGAAAAAATCGATGTAAACAAAATTTAGCAAAATAACGTTATTATGGCCTAAGTTTGCGTATTTATTGGACAGCTCTCGTATAAACGTTATTTTATTCAACCATATCATATCCCAGTAAATTTCAACACTCTTACATGATATAAAAACTTTGTTGTTAAACAGCTTGAAACATTCACCAGGTTTTTACATTCATTTTGACAAGTCAATAGACTGTGAGAACTTCCTACTACGGTGAGATACAGTTAAAGCGATGGCGTTTTGGAAGGTTTTAATGTTATTATTCTCTAAAGCAAAGAGCAACTGATGAGGAAGTTTTCAATATTCTGTATCATTTTCTCCAATGAAATACTATTTTATGAACCAATATGAATTCCTTTTGTTCAGATTATACAAATGAATTAATAAGGAAAAAATAGCATATTAATTTAGAAAGATTGCGCCACACATAACGTTTCCTTATTAAATTGTTCATAGAATGGCTTACTCGTACTTGCAAAGTTACAGGGAAAGCAAAACACTTTTAACACCCAAGGGTTGGTTTGATTAATAAGGTTAGAGTTTATGTCACCGGTACGAAGCCCAGCGAAGTGTGAAATTCAGACATGAGGAGAGGCGAGGGTGGCAGGGGGGTTCCTCTCCCCCTGTGGTTTCCTACGAAGATTTGGCTCCCATAAAATCACGCAGATTGGGTAAAGCTGAGTAATCGAACCCGGGCTCCCCTCGCCCAGCGCTCTAACCTCTGGAATACCATGTCTCCGTAAACTCACTACGGCCTTTTTAAATACGAGAACTGTACAAAGCGTCTATTTGGGGAGTTTTAGAAATGGAAAGTGTATAAGTAATTGAATGATCTGTTATTTTGTACTGAAATGGGATTTTAACTATGGAAGATTCTTCACACCCTAGTTAGTTGTTCTTCCTACGGAAAATGCTTCAGACAGAATTTTACCTGAAAAAGTAAGACCTCGTAAGTTTCATTGTTATACCAACGGTATAACAATGAAAAGCTACTAATATTTCTTAAACGAAAACTGATATCAAATGTTAGTGTTCATGAAGATATTTATGGACAATTGAATGATTTGAATATTCGTTTTGTAAGGTTGATTTTGAAATGTTTTTTCTCGGCAAAATAATACTTGAAAACAGAAACTGTTTTTGAACTACGTGTATGTTAATGTCTATCCGATTTCGTGTAGAATAACAAGTTTAATATCTGTTCATAAAATATAATTACAATTTACTTTATAAATCTAATAAATAATTTGAACTGAGATATGAAAAGTTTCCAGAAGACGTTTGCCGGATCGGTAACCTTTTATTTCTTGATCAATTAACTTTCAATCATGCCACTCTTAAACAAGAGAAAGGTAATGTAAAAGAGTAAAAGAGAACGGTAGAATGAGTTATCTAGCGAGGGAAAGTTGCACACGGAATTAAAATAATTATAATGGAAATGCTCCAACTTTCTAGCAATATGAACATCCATAAGATTTCAAGAAATCCTTAATGTCGCAGCTCTCTTTGTGTTCAAAATGGCAATGCAAAGCTACTTGTTCTTAACAGAGCATGTTAATGACCAGGTATCTTTTCAGACACTTGGTATAATCAGATCTACACAAGTTATATGAAAGATATGCCCAAATTTAAATGTAATATAAAAACAACCAAGTTCAATTAATAGATTGAATGCTTGTGTACAATGAACACAACGTTTAGGAAAATGCGGAAGGAAGAGTCTAAATGGATTGATTCGTAATATCTATGAAGAAGGAACCTGGCCGGAAGACTTTGTGAGATCAGTGCTAGTTCCTATTCCGAAAAATATAGAGGCTACATCATGTGAGGGCTAGAGAACAATACGTTTGATTTCGTATGCAACTAAAGTAGTTCTGAAGATGATCAACAAAAGGCTAGAGAGTAGGGCAAATGATTGCTTAGGGGATGATCAGTTTGGGTTTAGGAAGGGAAGAGGTACGCGTGATGCCATTGCAGTAATGAGACCACTAATCGAGAGGAAGACAGAAGGGTTTGTTGGTTTTGCATGCGGTTTTATTCTGTTTTGACGGATGGTGATTTAATACCGACCTATCACACGCCCTTGTGGCGGCTTGCTGAGTTCTATGGAGATATAGAAATGTAACCTTTGGTGGAACACTTCTTTTGCCAAAATATTCGTTGCAATAAGACGTGAATTGCGAATGAATAAGGAGACTCGAATGGATGAGGTTAGCAACGGATAGAGTGGAATGGCCGCAACGACATAGGATGAACAGTTACGAAGAGTGAGCCAATGATAGTGAAAATAATGAGAGTGAGCAGCAATGAAATGCAAAAAAAAACAAGGTGATTTTTAGCGCAGCCTTCGTTTCCGATTTTGAATGTTTCGCACCCAAATTTGAATACGCGAAATCAGTGAAGCAAACGTATGCGTAGCAACGTATCTTTGAACTAAATTTTTATTCGCTGTAACTAGTTTCGATCATTGGCATAATCCTCAAGTACCATTTCAGATCAGATTCGAGTACCTGCAAGTGCAACAATCTGATCTCAAATAATACCTGAGGTTGAATTATCGCGTCACCATGAAACCACGCGCATTACTTTCATAATTGTCCATATGTGTGGGGGAAATGATTGAAGAGGCATGGGAAGAACTGGAGGTAGGAATGAAATTCGATGGGAAATACGTTAAATCAGTTCTATTTTCTGCTAACCAAGGTCCAATTTCTTAGGTAGCCGAGCATTGCTGATTGAATTGGAAATTCAGTGCAATAGATATGGGATGAGAATCAAAATTAAGAAAACGGAGTCAATGCGATTTTCCAGAAAGAGAAATCATAATATAAATACTAAAATAGGAGTGCATTAACTCAAGCAGATGACACAGTTAATTATTGCCAAAGTATTTTGGACCAAGTTGGTCAAATAATAATTTGATGAAGACTTGCAGTAGGCAAAGAAACTATCAAAAGAAAGGAGTTGATGAAAGGGACGTTAAATAAGGATGTCAAGAAAAGGTTCATCAATACTTTGATATGCAGCATAGTTATGTACGGCGCGGAAACGTGGTCGCTGAAGCAGGAGGATAGACGTAGATTGGAGGCTTTTGAAATGTGGGTGTGGAGAAGAATGGAGAAGGTGAAATGGACCGAAAGGAAAACAAATGAGGAAGTACTGGAGATGTTGGGTGGGGAGAGGGGTTTTTTGGGAGAAATCCTCTGGAGGCCTGAAAAAATGGATGAAAAGCGTATTGAAAGGGCATATCTAAGACGGTAATAGACGGGAGAATTTTAGGAAAACGAGGAAAGGGCAGGAATATGGGATAGGGATGTTAGACGGGATGAATAAAGGAAGGAAGTGCACATTGAGGGACTGGTTGTAAAGTAGGATATTGGGTTATTTTTTTTAGGAGAGACGAGAAATATTTGGTTATTGTGTCCAACCATAACTACCTTAACCAGTAGACTATCTAAAAAAAGTATTATAATCAATGTGTTATATTTCTAATAATTTTTTCTTCAGGTTTTTTAATGCTATTTCGGTATATTTTTCAATATAATATTCTAAATATAAAACAAAAACCTATAAATGACAAAAAATACATAGTGTTTGTTCGTGGTGCAAATATCACGAGTAAGGATCGCGAACGATCATTATATTTTGGGGTGTTGGGTGTAAAAAGCTAAAGGAAAGCCCGCGAGCCAAGTTATCATCGGTATCAGGGAAGAGGCGAGAACTTTGAAGTTAATTTTATGGTAATGTGAGAAGACGCACTATTTTTAAGAACTAACCGTAATCGAGGAGTCATTGCGATCTAATAAAAACAAGTACTGCGACGAATTACTCATATCATTTTGATCGTCCAGGAGAACACAATATCAGTTTGACGAAAAAAGAATCACATCGATTATGGGTATTTTCACCAACAAAGATAAAATTTATATAGTAGTCCGCAATTCAACGGAATGCAAGACAGTCTCAGCGATCTGTGGAAATTATTCAAATGGAGGATGAGGTGCGGATTTAACTTTCAAGGGCGTCATCGCTTCGGGAGAGGGAGAGTTTGACACCGGATGCGGTGCCCTCTCGTGGATGAGAGGAAAGATTCGTCTCACAACGGCGGGGAACGGGACACTATTCCGCGAATCGAACGGCCTATTCATTTTGAGGGGATTAATTGAGGCGAGGAGCATGGACCGGTTAATGGCTTCTCCCTCGGCACAAAACTCGCACCTGCCGCTGACGCCCGTGAGGATTCATTGGGGGTACTCTTCGTGGCGGCGGAGGGGGTGGAGAGGGGGAAAGGAGGACGAAGGGCGCAACCCCTCCCCCCTCAGTCGAGAGGCGCTCCGCCCCTCTCTGACGGAAAGCGCCCTCATTCCTACGCTGCCGTGCCGCGAGATTCGGGCGGCCAGAGACCCCCAAAGGGTGTGACCATGTCCCACTCCTTTAAATTGCGGAGCACTGTATAATTCTCAAGTTTACTCAACTTCGTTGGTTACACTACCGATAACACAGGCCTACAAAAAAAATTGTTTTTTGGTGCCGGGAATCTTTTTGATGATTTTAACCATATTTGTAGAGCTGAATCCAAATAGAAAATCCGTTTTTATTTAACAGCTCTACTTTTTTAGATATGGCACATCTTACGATTAGTTGTTTTAATATTTGATATATTCCGGAAAATAATTTTCAAAGTTAAATAAATCTATAAGTATACTAATTTATAACCACTCTGCGGTGTTCCTTTTATTTTCAATAAACTGTCAATAAGTTTTATGTATACTATATTTCTATATTGTAGGCCAATGAGATCATTATTAATATAATATTCCCATTTCATCATGTAGAAGATTTTTTTGCGTAAGTAACAACATATCTATACCTTGAAAACTATAGCTGATAGGAAAAAACTAGTGTAATAATTGGATTCAGCACCCCAAATGTTCTTTAAATCAGCATTAAAAGCTCCGGCACCAAAACCACTGTTGGCCTGTGTTATGAATATAATATTCCCATATCATCATGTAGAAGATTTTTTTACGTAAGTAACAACATATCTATATCTTGAAAATTATAGCTGATAGGAAAAAACTAGTGTCATAATTGGATTCAGCATCCCAATTGTTCTTTAAATATCATTAAAAGCTCCGGCACCAAAACCACTGTTTGCCTTTGTAATTAATCGATGTACTTCTTTTTTTTTGTAAAATTGATTTTGCCCCAAGGTTAGGTCGACGCAACTCGAGTATGAACTAGGGAGTGATATGTATTTTGTATCTGTTAGTACCCTGTAAGCCAACGCTAGGGTGTGTGGTAGGGGTTGAATACACGCCAGACCAATTTTGACTTGAATATTTTTATCCCTACCGCGGTTGGGCATTGCTGTTCTGACCCATTTTCGTTGGTGGAAAAGAGACATCTCAAATATATCTGTTCTACGTCCAACCTCTCTCTAATTCTATTGACATGATCTCTCATAGCGTAGTACGATGGCGGAAATAATACATTTTCAAAACCAGTACGAAAAATACATCCTTCCAATTCATGTTAGATATTTAAACTGTAATTTAACCTTTGCTCCGTGAGAGTAGAGCAGCCAAGAAAAAAATTGAATAAAATTTACTAATACATGGATCACAAAGACCAAATGAAAGGAACCATGATGACGGTGGCGATAAGTTTCCTCAAATGCAGGCAGCAGTTTCATTAACCTTGCGGGTAAGAGTATATTTATTTAAGGATTTTATTGGAGCAAAAATGAAACTTAAGAGACCCTTTTTTCGCCTTACACCTACATATTACATCAAATATAGTTACAAATACCGAAGCCCTAGATGGAGAAAAAATCAACAGGGCGGGACTCGAACCCTCGACCTTATAATCACATTTGGTCTTATAACTGTATACTTTCCATCCAAACTACGTGTCTATATAATCTCTTTCTTCCTCACTTTCTTACCATTTTCTCTCCTTAGTTGATGGTAAAGGTATCATCAATTGAAGTTGTTTTTGATTCTAATGAGACACGTTTTAACAATAATGCTTCAGGAAAAAGAGAGGCCATGTTCACCTCAAACATTTCTAAACACTGTCATGCTCTCCTTTTCTAACAACATGTTATTCCCCAAAAGAATAGTTACGACTGCCAAACCTAACTAATCAATTGAGGAAGACGGAGCTCAATGCCGTCGAAATTATCAGGAAATAACGTGCGAGTGTTCCTTTTATGTATTCTCACATTGTGTGTAGCTGTCAAAGTTTTTATTAATTTATAAAAATATATATATAAAATCAGTCCTACCACTTTTGGGTATCACCCTGTATGTATGTATGTGTGTGTGTGTATATATATATATATATATATATATATATATATATATATATATATATATATATAGAAGTTAGAATAGGAACCTGGAACCTCCGGACAATGTTGAGGAGAGGAAAATTAGAAAATATTAAGCGAGAGATGGAAAGAGGTAATATAGATGTTTTAGGTCTCTGCGAGGTGAGATGGAAGGATAGTGGGGATTACTGGGGTGACAATTATAGATTGATATACAGCGGTGGGGACGAGAGCCAACGAGGGGTTGCCGTAATTTTAAATAAAGGGGTAGGAAGAAACGTAGTCAACATAGATCAAGCGACAGATAGAATTTTACGCGTAGAGATTAAAGCAGAGCCGACGAACTTGGTCATTGTTCAGGTATACATGCCACCGAGCAACCACAAGGAGGAAGAAGTCGATAGGATGTACGATGTGTTTGAGGATATCATCGCGAGTGTTCCTGCAGGGAAATATTTGATAGTGATGGGGTATTGGAATGCGACGGTAGGCGAAGGAAGAGATGGTAGTGAGGTGGGGGACTATGGGTTAGGCACGAGGAATGAACGCGGGGAGAAAGCAATTGAATTCTGCAGGAGACAGGGGTTAGTCATCACTAACACATGGTTTAGACACCAAAAAAGGCGTAGGTATACATGGAAAATGCCAGGTGACTCAGAAAGGTATCAGTTGGATTATATTATGGTTAGGCACAGGTTTAGGAACAGTGTGATAAATTCGCACAGTTTCCCAGGAGCGGATGCGGACTCTGACCACAATTTAGTTGTTATGAAATGTAATGTTCGTTTCAAGAAGATAAGGCAAGGGCGGCGGGTTAGGAAATGGAATTTAGAAGCAGTAAATGGATTAACGAGGAAGGGGTATCAGCAGGCTGTAGAGAAAATGATGGATGACGGTAAAGAACTGAGTACTATGGAAGAAAAATGGGAATGTATCAAGAAAGGGATATTGGAAGCCGCTAAAGACACTATAGGAACCGTTTACCGGAAAAGGATAAGAAAACCGTGGGTAACGGATGAGATGATTGCAAAGATGGATGAGAGAAGAAGATGGAAAAATGTAAACACAGAGTTAGGCAAAATGAAGTACAAAGAGTTAAACCATAAATTGAGAAGGGCCACAAATAAAGCAAAAGAAGAATGGTGGAAAACGCAATGCGAGGATATGGAAAGTTTACAGAAGAAGGGTGAAATTGGTGCTCTATACAGCAAGGTTAAGTTATTATCGGGAGGTAAGAAGGCAAGATCTGTGCTAACAGTTAAAGATAAATGGGGTAAGATAATTGTCGAACCAGGAAAAATCCAAGAGAGATGGAAGGAATATATAGAAACACTGTGTGGTAAAGAACTTAGGCCGACAAGGTTAGACATAGAAAAGGAACATGACGTAGAAGAAGATAGCTTAGGTCCAGGCATACTCGACGATGAAATAGAAAGGGCATTAAAGGAGATGAAAGCAAATAAGGCTGTGGGGGTGGACAATATTCCTGTAGAAATGTTGAAATGGTTAGGGAAAGGTGGGAAGGAGGTCATATATGGACTGATTCGTAGTATCTATGAGGAAGGAATCTGGCCGGAAGATTTTGTGAGATCGGTGTTAGTTCCTATTCCAAAAAAGGCAAAGCCTTCGTCATGTGAGGATTACAGAACAATAAGTTTGATATCACACGCAGCTAAAATTATTCTCAGAATCATCAACAAAAGGATAGAGAGTAAGGCAAATGATTACTTAGGGGATGATCAGTTTGGGTTCAGGAAAGGAAGAGGTACGCGTGATGCCATTGCAGTAATGAGATCACTAGTCGAGAGGAATATAGAATACAATCAGGACGTTTTTGCCTGTTTTGTAGATTTCGAAAAAGCGTTTGATAGAGTGAATTGGGAAAAATTAATGCGTGTATTACAGAAAATAGGAATGGATTGGAGGGACAGGAGACTGATCCGCAACCTGTACATGTCTCAGACTGCTCAGGTGCGAGTGGGGAACGGAGAGTCCGGATGGGCAGTGTTAGGAAGAGGTGTAAGGCAGGGTTGCCCATTGTCACCGGTACTGTTCAACGTATATGTAGAGGAAATGATTAAAGAGGAATGGGAAAAACTGGAGGTAGGAATGAAAGTCGGAAGGGAATTCGTAAAATCGGTTAGGTTTGCTGATGACCAAGCATTAGTTGCTCAGTAAGCCAAGGGGTTGCAAGCATTGTTGAGTGAATTGGAGGTTCAGTGCGATAAATATAGGATGAGAATCAATATTAGTAAAACAAAGGTTATGCGATTTTCCAGAAAGGAAAAGGCTAAGCTAAATATTAAAATAGGCGGGGAAAAATAGAGCAGGTAGAACAGTTTACATATCTCGGAATTGTTTTGGACCAATACGGTCAAAGTGGTAGGGACGTAAGGAGAAGAATTTCGCTAGGCAAGGAGGCTTTCTCAAGGAGGAGGGAGTTGATGACGGGGACGTTGAGTAGGGATGTTAAGACAAGACTCGTAAAAACTCTGATATGGAGCGTAGGTGGTCGCTGAAGCAGAAGGATAGACGTAGATTGGAGGCTTTTGAAATGTGGGTGTGGAGAGGAATGGAGAAGGTGAAATGGATAGAAAGGAAAACAAATGAGGAAGTACTAGAAATTGAATGAATGAATTAGCTCCAATAGCCGTAAACAGTTTACCTTTCAAAACAAAGGACAAATAAGGTTAGTTGGCAACTGCCAACAAGTCAAGGATGGAAAGGGTAAAAATGGATAAGGATAAGAAAGGTAAATACGAATACGCGTATTTCGGCCACAAAGTAGGCCTCCTCAGCGTACTGAAGGTGAATCGCCACGACAACACAAGTTGAAGTTTTTACACATTCTCCTCCCTATATATTCTCCGGATGTTTTCAACCCTTTCTCACTTCAACTTGTGTTGTCGTGGCGATTCACCTTCAGTACGCTGAGGAGGGCTACTTTGTGGCCGAAATACGCGTATTCGTATTTACCTTTCTTATCCCTATCCATTTTTACCCTGTCCATCCTTTGACTTGTTGGCAGTTGCCAACTAACCTTATTTGTCCTTTGTTTTGAAAGGTAAACTGTTTACGGCTATTGGAGCTAATTCATTCATTCAATACTGCTAGCCGTAAGAGTTCAATTCTAGTAATAGTACTAGAAATGGTGGGGGAGGAGAGGGGTTTTTTAAGAGAAATCCTATGGAGGCAGGAAAAATGGATGAAAGGCGTATTGAGCGTTAGTGGAATGTTGAAGAGGGTAATAGAGGGGAGATTGTTGGGCAAGTGAGGTAAGGGTAGGAACAGGATAAGGATGGTTGACGGGATGAAGGGAGGAAAGAAGTACACCGAGATGAAGAGGGACCTGATAATAGATTAGTTTGCTAGGTGGGGAGTCACAAAATGTTTACTTGATAGTTTTGTCCATCCAAAAACCTACCTTAACCGGTAGATTGCCTAATAATACATATATATATATATATATATATATATATATATATATATATATATATATATATATATATACATATATGGGTCGCGGTGGTCCAGTGGATAGAGCGTTGGACTACTGACCGGAGGGTCCCGGGTTCGATTCCCGTTCGAGGCACTCTGGGCACCTGCAGAATATCTTTTCAATTCTGACAATCAGCATAACAAAAACGTGGGTTATTGGTTTCGTTACGTGGACGATATTCTATGCCTACGGACAGGAACCAACCGGCAGCTAGACTCCTTCCTTAATCACCTGAACACAATTCATCGGAATATTTCCTTATCCAGGGAAAATGACCTCAATGGCACTATCAACTTCCTCGACTTATCAATTACATTAAGGGAAAACAGACACGAATTTGAAATTTATAGAAAATCCACTTATACAGACCATATAATTTCTAATGATTCCGCACACCACTTCTCTCACAAACACGCGGCCCTCCACTCCATGATTCACCGCCTCCTAGACATCCCCCTTTCCCCCAAAAACTTCAATATGGAACTCCTCACAATTACTAGCATAGCTACCAACAATGGTTACAACTCTAAGCTAGTTGACACATTACTGCGGAAAAAACAAAAATCAATGGCCTTAAAAAATATTTTCGTTTCACAGCCCGCAGTATCTTAGGACTTTAAGTGGTACTCCATTCCATTTCTCGGGGATATTTCATATAGAATTTCTAACTGCCTACTCACCTCACTCAAAGCAGCTTTCTACTCACCTGTAACCCTCCAAACTACTAGCCAATGGAAAAGACACCCAGGATAATCTTCACTAATAAGGCATTTACAAACTGAAATGCGACGATTGCAATAGCGTTTATGTCGGTCAGACAGGTACGAACATCAAGGTACGAGTCAAGGAACACGCGAGGTGTCACAAAAATCAGAACACCAACTCTCTCTTCGCCAAGCATTTACTGGAATTCGACCACAGCAGTGACTTTGTCCCGCATTTATTACACATACTGCCAAAAGGATTAAAAATGGACGCTCTCGAGCAATTAGAGATAAGAAGGCACCTGGCAAACCTTAAAACGACCCTGTGTAACGAGCAATTGTTCCCATACCCCTCCCCACTCCTCTCCGAGAAACTAGCCCGGAAATGGTCAAAACAACCCCTCAACGAACCTGAGGACCCCCACCCCTCTCAGGCCCCTCCGCCCCTCCCCGCCCCCACTCGGTCCTGAAGGTATATATTCTGCCACTGTCTGTGTAGCAAACTTGTACCTGATGATGCCGCAAGTCGGTGAAACGCCAATTGTCCAATCTAATAAAATCTGTGGAAAGGTACATATATTTCTTTCCTTTTTTTGGTTTCGGAAATATAGGATGTATACGGAAACCCTCAGGCGACTGAGGTTGGTGTCGGTATGTTGCTAAGAGCCCCCTCCACCTTACCCTGCCAGGCAGACACCCCTCCACCGCTCCGTTCGCGCCAGAGAAAATCAGTTTTACCACTTTAGGGTGCAACCCTGTATTTTTATAATATTTTATATATATACATATATATACATATATACATATATATATGCATATATATATATATATATCCTCACATCCCCTCATTGTCCCTTCACCCTGTTCCCACGCTAATTGCCTCTCGAAAAATATTATCTGTCTTTTGTCGTGCAAACAATACACTTCATCCTGCATAGGTGAATGCATTACACTCTTATCGATCCGAATGAACAAACACCGCTACTCCTGTAATTCTGCTTCACTCTCTTCCCTTCCTATCCCTTTACACGAAAGTTCACACAACCTATCATTCGACGAATGCTTTTCCCTAACAGTTCTAGAATCCCTACCCGATTCAGCCACCAACATAGAGGTTAAAACTCGCGAATCCGCATACATCCTATATTTCCGTTCCTTAAAAATTCCTACCCTTAACCACCGTCTTTATTTTCTTTCCCAGCAGTCCCTAAACCTTCCGCCCCCCTTCCCTTCCCAGGCACTCTTCCCTCAAAACCTCTCAGTCTGACCTGAAGAAGGCCTCGGAGTAGGCCGAAATCTCAAATCATCTACAGTGTGAGTGTCCTTTTACGTGTTATCTGTTTTATTCTTCGTTATAAAGTGCCGTCTAAAAGTTATATTGCTGATATAGATTAGTTTGATAGGTAAGGAGTCACAAAATGTGTATTTGATAGTTGTGTCCATCCAAAACCTACCTTAACCGGTAGAGAACCTAATAATATATATATATATATATATATATATATATATATATATATATATATATATATATAATTCACTAAATAGTAATAGCAAACACAGAAAATAAAACATACAAAAGAGGGACTCACTAGTTCTCGAATTTTCGGTAGTGCAACAACCTCTCTCAAGAGGAATTAGGAACAGAGCTGAGGCAGAGGAGAGCCCGAAAGCAGTGGTAGGAAGGAGAAGGGCGAAAATGGGGGGAAAAAAAGAGGGGAAAAGAGGGGAAAAGAAAGGAAAAGGGGGGAAAAGGGAGGGGGGAAGCCATTCGAGGTGAGGGGTTTGGAGGGGTTGTGTATGGCGCGGGAATTTTAAAAAAAGGTGGGGATGATATGGAAGTTGTTGGGGGCAGAGGGGGATGAAATTATATGCATAAAGGGGGCAGTTAATTTCTAATATTAATACCTGGGCGATTCCAGGAATCCAAGAGCCAGATGAAAGCTAGCTCTAATGTTTTGAGTTTCAGTGGAGGGTCTGAGTGTGGGAGGGATGCTAAAAAGGATACTTTAAAACATTGGTCAAAGGCAGTCTTTTGTTCGGAGGCATGTTTGGGGATTGGGAGCATACCAATAAGGGAGGAATTTTTACATGAGGCTCGATGATTATTGATTCTAATATTAAGGGGTTTGGTACACTGTCCAATGTAAAAGGCAGGGCAAAGTTGGCACTTGAGTAGGTAGACAACATTGCTGGAGGTACACGAGGAGTAGGGAATTGGTGGGAGAGAGTTAAAGAGCGGGTGGGAGAGGGATGGGATTCTGGTTAGGAAAATAGGACATGTTTTGCATCTAGGTTTATTGCAGGGTCTGGGAGTGATTTTAGAACGGGGCGAGAATTTAAGAAGTGGATTGGTAGATTTTAGAAGATCTGATAGATTGGCGGGGCGTTTGAAAGTGACAGAGGGGCGTATGGGGAAAAGGTTGGTGGTGGAATTGTGGTTTTTGAGGATAGGATAGAGGTCCTTTAGGATAGAACGCAGAGATTCTAGGCCAGGAAGAAACGTGGTTCAAATTGAAAGAGGGTGGTTTTTCGCGGTGGTGGAAGGTCTGGGAGTGTAATGTTTAAAAGAAGGCCTCGGAGTAGGCCGAAAGCTTAAATCATCTACAGTGTGAGTGTCCTTTGACGTGTTATCTGTTTTATTCTGTGTTCTATTTTGCCCTGCAAAAGTTATATTGCTCTCGTGAGTACTTCCGCATCATCGATATATATATATATATATATATATATATATATATATATATATATATATATATATATGTATATATATATAAACATGTATATGTATGGAAATATATTAGAAATTTTTATAAATGTATATTTATATGCATATGTATTTTGTGTATATAAAAATATATTTCTATAAGCATGTACATGCATACTCGTACCTACAAGTACGTGTATGTATGTATGTACTATATTTTTATTATTAGGTAATCTACCGGGAAATTAGGTTTATGGATAGACACATGTATAAAATAAATATTTTGCAACTCCAAACAAATCCCAATTTAGCTACCAATTCTACATCAGAACCCTCTTCATCTCTGTATACTTCTTTCTTCCCTTCATTTCGTTCAACATCCATATCCTGCCCTTTCATCGGTTGTCCTACATTCTCCCCTCTATTACCATTTTCAACATTCCATTACCGCTCAGTACGTCTTTAATCCATTTTGCTGCCTCCATAGGGTTTCTCCCAAGAAACCCTCTCCCCACTCACCATGTCCAGTATTTCTTCATTTGTTTTCCTTTCGGTCAATTTCACCTACCCCATTCTTCCCCATGAGCACATTTCAAAAGCCTCTAATCTACATCTATCCTCTTGCTTCAGCGAACACTTCCGCAACGTACAGCTTGCGGATCAGTCACCTGTCCCTCCAATTCATTCCTATTTTCAGCAATACACACATTACTTTTTCCCAATTCACTCTATGAAACGCTTTTTCGAAATCTACAAAACAGGCTAATACGTCCTGATTGTATTCTCTATTCCTCTAGATTAGTGATCTCATTACTGCAATGGCCTCTTCCTTTCCTAAACCCAAACTGATCATCCCCTAAGTAACCATTTTCCTTACTCTTTATCATTTTGTTGATAATCCTGAGAATAACTTTAGCTGCGTGGTATGTAAAACTTATTGTTCTTTAATCCTCAAATAATGTAGCCTTTACTTTTTTCGGAATAGGAACTAAACCTATCTCACAAAATCTTTCGGCCAGATTCCTTCTTCATAGATACTATGAATCAGTCCTTACAGAGTCTTCTTCCCACATTTTGCTAAACATTTCAACAGTTCCACAGGAATGTTGTCTACCCCCACGGCCTTATTTGGTTTCACCTCCCTTAATACACATTCTATTTCATCGTCGAATATACCTGGACCTAAGCTATCTTTTTCCACATCTTGTTCCATTCTATATCTAACTTTGTTGGCCTAAGTTCTCTATCATACAGTGTTTCTATATATTCCTTACATGTTTTTTGGATCATTTCTGTGTCAACTATTATCTTACTCCCGTTATATTTAACTATTAGCACAGACAGGTAGTAAACTTTCCATATCTTCGCATTGCCTTTTCCACCATTTTTCCTTTGCTTTATTTGCGGCCCGTCTCTTTGTACTTCATTTTACCGAACTCTGTGTTTACATTCTTCCATCTTCTTCTCTTATCCATATTTGCAATCATCTCATCCGTGACCCATGGTTTCTTTACCCTTTTCCCGTTAACAGTTCCTATAGTGTCTTATGCGGCTTTCGGTATCACTTTCTTGATACAATCCCATTTTTCTTCTTTTTCCTAAACCGGTGCCTAACTAAAATATAATCTATCAGATACTTTTCTGAGTCACCTGGCATTTTCAATGCATACCAACGCTTTTTGTGGTTTCTAAATTATGTATTGTTGATGACTAACCGCTATCTCCTGCAGAACTCAATTGCTTTCTCACCACGGTCATTCTTTGGGCCTAAACCGTAGCCCCCCACCTCATCACCATTTCTGCCTTCGCCTACGGTTGCATTCCAATCCCCCACACTATCAAATGTTTCCCTACGGGAACACACGCGATTATATCCTCTAACTCATCGTACATCCTATCGATATCTTCCTCCTTACTGGTTGCTCGGTGGCATATATACTTGAACAATGACCAAGTACGTCGGCTCTGCCTTAATCTCTACGGGTAAGATTCCATCTCACCTCGCATAGACCTACAATATCTATGTTACCTCTTTACATCTCTCGCTTAATATTTTCTAATTTGCATGTCCTCAACCTTGTCCTGACATTTCATTTTTCTATTCTAACTGCTTTCGTCTTCTTCTGCGTCTTCTGTCCTACTGCTGTCAGTTTTCCCCTGCAAGGGTTTCGTGGGATGACGACCGCGGAAGCCTTGCCTCTCCCGCTGCCGGCCTCGACACACGGCCGCTTGGGCCTAGTTCCGCAGATGCCAGGGCTCATATTCTCTATAGTCCCCATCGTTACATTTCTGGGAATGACAATTGAGGTGGTTTCCCGTTGCTCAACATATGTTTAAATAACTCAATAGTGTTTTTAACGTGACGCCATCACTCAATGGCCGCCCCACTGGGTCAGACTCCTTGGCAGCCGCCTCACTGAGGAACAGACGCTGCGTGGACTACCTATCGTCTGGCTCCTAACCTTCGACCAATCTGGCATGGGCGACCCCACCAGGAGCAATTTCGTCCTCGTCTGCCAATCCAAGTGTTGCGGGTTCGATTACCGCCAGGGTGCGATTTTTTTCACCTAGGGTTTGGGTGTTTGTATTGTTGTCGCTGTCGTATAGTCATTGTTGGCCGATGTAAAGGGCAAAAAGTGCTCTTCGTCGGACCAAGACGAATAAATGACTAAATAAATGAATTTCGGTGCTTTGGTATTCGTTTTCCTGAATTTCGAGACTGAGACAAGTGAGTCGCCTGCATGTCTATCAGTCATCATTTCAACCCGTGCGCCTAAGATGTTTATTGGTGGACATTTGATTGGTCCGCATTAAATGTGACTCCTCTTATCCTCTGTTTTGCTGAAAATATCAAAATGCTAAAACGTTTTAAAAATAACCTTTTTCTAGAAAAACTTTATCAAACTTTTAATTTTAACATCTCTTTTTCACACTTAGATAATTTTGTCAACATTAAAAAATTAATGTAACATGATTCACTAAAAATTTTAATAAGGAATGAGACCCTATCAAGCTATGTAATTGTAGAAAATATACCCCTAAGAAATACGGGTCTAAAACGAGAATTAATGTAAAACGTAATTATTGTAGAGTAACAAGTATCAAGGAATTGATTTTTCAAAATTAATTTCATCAATGAAACAGTTTTCATTTGAAAATTTAAAAGCATCAAAAAAACCATTTTTATCACAGAATATGTCGGTTGAACACACGGGGGATATTAGATAGGGATTAAAATAATTCATTTTAAAAATACATAAACTGGAAAGAACATTTAACGTTAGAATCAGAATATTTAACGATGTTATTTTTAGCATTCTTATTAAACTGATTGTTGATATGAAGTCAAAGATTAAATATCTAGACAATTGCAAATTAAATATGTTAAAACATAATTATAAATGATATTGACTGAGTAAGAACATAGAAGTAAACATTACACTTTTACCTTCCTTTCAAAATGTTTTCATTTTCTTAGGCTTCATGTTGGGGTTGAAAAAATGAACTAAATCTGTTGATGATGGTCTAATGGAATTAGGAATTATTATTATATTACTCAATGATGCTTGTGATGTTCAACTAGTTCGTACAAGTTTGGTCCAAAAATAGTATGACTTATTTTTTCCCGCATAGACGGATGAAAGGGCGGAGGTTTCTCTGGCGGGGTTCGAGAGAGGGGAGTCTGGATCGGTCAGAAGATTGGAGACCGGTTGCAGTTGGCCCCCAGCATTTGCGGAGCGCGGACCGTTCGTTTGCGAAGCCACCAAACGCCACCTCTGCACGCTCCGTAATGAACCGGTTTTTGGAACAGCGTCATCCGTCAAATCTGGCTTAAAACTGGTCAAAACCGGGAAATGAACTCATAACATGCTCAAGGCAGCTTATGGTGATAGCGGCGCAGTTAGATCGGATGATGGGTAAATACTGTAAAGAAATTGAAATTGGTTTTGCAGAGATTTTTAATTGCCCCCGGTTTTTTCACGTTAAAATGGTTTGACTTTTCCAAGGTATTTTCCGGAAAATATTGGTGTTTATTAAGTATTGTTAGATAAAAATTAGGGGATTTGGGAGATCCAAATTTAAAAATTGTCGAACGACGTAATTGTTAAAAGATGTATTGTGCATCAGTGTAATAGAATATGCTTTAAATAATGGTCTGAGGATAGAGATGTATCAAGTTTGACGGAAGCGTTAAGCTAATACATAACATTTTGTCTTCTATTTTGAAATTAGATGTGACATGCCAGCGATGATTATCTGCTCCCTAGCTTTGTATAATAGGTAATTGTGACAATCGTTCGTTCTCCATGAATACAATAAAGCTGTATAATTTGAAAAGTACATTAACGAAAAAAACACTCGCTATAATTTAAAAAGTAATTTTTCGCATATTATCTTTTTATTTTTTGTCTGATAGTTTTTAATTTTTTTAATAATTCGAAGCTTTTTGAAATCTAATTTCTGACGCTTTATTTTAGATTATTTAATTTATTGAAATAGTACAAGTAATACACCAATATCAGGCATTAAGTTGACACTTTAAGCAAAATAACTATTGAAATGTTAACTAGGAATATGGATTTCTATGACATTTTTATCGACTTCTTATATTTTTGCGTGTATTTCGGAACAGTTATCCTCTTGAAAAGGCATTCAGTACATTTCCAATCGGTCTTCCTGCCGGTAGGCGAGCTCAAGTTGAGCGGTTGGATTATACCATCGAATCTACTTACAGTCCTTTGCATCGGCCCTGGAAATGAGCACACTTTTGCGACGGAAAGGGGAACGATAATTTTATAAAATTTGCGAAGTGGTTTCCTTAAGTGTAGTCGGTTTAATACAAGGACCGTCTCAAAATTGACTTAAGTTTAGAAACACAATATGAAAGAAGCGACAAGACAGAGTTTTATTAAATACGCTTGAAAGGAACATTCTTAAACTGTTTTCCTACATCGTTGCCATTCAAAGTGAGGCATTTATAAAAACGACACAAGAGACTTTCACCTCCTTCTCTGAAGCCATCTGCCGCCTTACAATTTAACTGCTTATTGACACCAGTTCTGCAATTTTTCGTCACTGTTAAAGCGCACTGTTACGACCACGTCTTCATTGCTAGAAATATACGGTAGAGAGATCCGTAATTTTAAATCGGCAATTTTCACGAATTTTGATGGAGATATTTACCGTCAGATCATCTATGACAAGGCTAGGCCAACCACTGCGGTCCTTGTCGTAAACATTGGGGCTGCGGTTTTTACTTTTTGACTGAGAATGCACCACTGCCTCACTCCACCTTCACTCATTATATCGTCTCCGTTCACTTCACTACAATGCCTATCAATATTTTTATTGGCTTGTGTTCATCTCTTTGCCAGTAAAAACCTAATCACAGATTGCACTTCACAACTCGCGAGATTTTCTATTACAGCGTACATTTTAACAGTTCGCAAAGTGAGCAAAGTAACAGAACTCAGTCTTCACACTACCACAGCAGGATGCCTACTGAGTGTAGGAACGTTTAGACGCCAAGGTGGTGACCCAAGCTCCACCCACCGCCACGCTGGGCCCAAATGTAAGTTACCTTATTGACAGCCGTCCTATTGGCCAAAGTCTCGATATTTTTTGCATTAAACGATCGGATAGAGAATAAAAACTTGAAGGAACCCGAAATGAAAAATACAGAGGGATTGCTGTGGAGAGTCGGCGAAAACGCTTGTGCCGGAACCCAAGTGTACAAACAAGTGAAAATCGTGGGAATGAGGGAGAGAGAAGAAAGAGCATCAAAAGTAGCCTCCGCCGTCACGAGCCAATGACCCCCGCCCCCACGTCAAGGTGCGACTGATAAACGGCCTCAAAAATGTCCACCACGTGAAAGCGTTCCGATTAATTTAATCGAGCATTGATTCACTGGAGACGAGATTGAATTTGCGATGTAAGTGGCAATGACAAACGGCTTACTTCATCTCTATCCGTTGGTGTACAAATGGACCGAAAAACATGCAAGACAGACTAAATAAACAAAACAATGCGCATTTGCCCACTGAGTGAATAAAAATGGAAGGCTCCATGTCATTATTTCGTAGATGTTTAGTCTAATGTACTTCCGGTACACAAATTACGATTTCCCAAGACGGAATATAGTAGAATGTATCTCATTTGGTATTTTTTACCATCGCATCGATATTCAAAGATGAACCTCATCAGAGAAGTTTATTTAAGCAATTCCGGATACCAAAGGGTGAGTGCGAGTATTTCTCGTATTTCGAGTGCTTCTATTACGCGAGATATAAAATTTTGTTTATTAATTCTAGACGCCAGAAAGAGGAACGATTTCATTGGTTGTAATTTACGATATCTCTGACTCAAGGTATTGATGATGGAAGATTGGATGCCGACTCTTGTTTTTAATGTTATGATAATAGTTTTCAATTTATGAAATGTGGTTATGAGCAAATCTGGATTAACTGTTTAGTGAACTAGCGTTATTTATTCCATAAATTTCAGGCGCAAATATTAACATTAAGAAGTTATGTTAATGAATGGAGATTTTTACAATTACCAGATATTTTGCCAGAAAATTTATACATCTTGGGAGGAAAAGCTTGTAAGAAGTCATATTGCAGAAAAAATCGATTAACAAATAAAAGAATGAAAGAAAGACGACTCACGACTACCATTTGACAACCAAAGTCCTTGATTTAACTTTTTAATTTTGTGAGTATGTATATCGTTTAATGATCCTGTTCAATCATTTTATTGCTTCTTGTCAGGGTAATAAAATACCAGTCATTAATTTTTGAAAAAGCTCACACCTGAAATCGATTATTTAAGGGATATGCCACAGTTCTCCAGGTCAAAAACACTATGTTTTAGGACAGTCCTTCTCAAATCCACTTCCTAACACTAAACATCAGGAGTCTCCTTACCCCGTTCACTTCTTAGGCGTCTGGGACGTGGACAGGTTGCGCCTAAGCCTCCTGTCCCTTCGACTCATTCTTATTTTATACAATACAGGGTTCGTCCGGAAAATAAGTTTATGATGCTCATTGTCTTTTTTGACAAAAGGGGAGTCGTCCACTACGAATCTGTACCTGAATGACAAACTGTAAATGCTGCATTTTACGTCCAAGTGCTCGACAGGCTTCGAAAACGAGTCGCCCGCGTCCGGCCAGCGATCAACCGTATGACTGACAACCTGAGCGACAATGCGCCGTCTCACATCGCGCTTGTCGTGTCGGACTTCTTGGCCAAGCACGGCGTGGCAACGCTGCCGCACCCGCCCTACAGCCCGGACTTGGCACCACCGGACTTCTTTCTGTTCCCGAAGATAAAGAGGAGTTTGAAAGGAAGGCGATACGGGACTTTGGACGTCGTCAAAGAGGCCGTGACGACGTGTCTTCGAGAGGTTCCCGATGATGCCTTCGCGGGAGCGTTCCAGGAATGGGAACACCGCTGGAACAAGTGTATCGACTCACAAGTGTCCTATTTTGAGGAATATTAGCTTAAGATATGTAAAAGTATAATAATTTTTTTTCCTGAGCTCAGTACACTTATTTTCCGGGCGAACCCTGTATACTCATCAGTTTTCCCAATTCACTCTATTGAATGGCTTATATGCATCTAAAAAACAGACAATACGTCTTGAATATGGTCCACTCTATTAGTGACCTTATTACTGCTATGGCACCACGCGTACCTCTCCCCTTCCGAAACCCAAACTGATTGTTCTGGGAATAGTCATTTACTATCCTCTACGTCCTCATATGTCTTATCCATAAAATCACTTCAGCAGCGTGGGGAATCAAACTTATTTTTGTGTTATTTACATGTCTAGATTTTTCCATTGAAATTTGATCAAATACTGATTTTGCAGTCTCAATATATGTATATAGTAGAAAATAAAATAAATGTCAATCATAATTAAATATATAATGTAAAAGCCTGTTCAAAATCAACAATAAGACAGTTTCACTTATTTTCCGGAGTCCTACAAAGGACAATAAACTAAAGCAAGGGAGTATCAGATCATTTCTTAAAAGTGCATTGTATGAATATGCTTTTACTCCAGATCACATAAGTAAATTTGTTCCATAAAAACAGACGCAGCATTTATAAATGAGTGAAAATCCGAACCTCCAGCTTTTCAGAAACTTTTCTTTAATTCATCCTAGATCAAGAATTAAATCCCCGGATGGAAAGTGTGGGGAGGGGGAGGTGTTTTACTGAATATTTCCTATTACAGAAATATAAAATTACTCTGTATTCATTTTTGAATGCACCGTGCATGCCACCACGAGGGTGTGTAGCAGGGGACGAAAACCCACCAGACCACTTTCCATCCGAACATGAACCTACAGCGGTCGAACAATGTTATTCTAATCCCTTATCATTCGTGGAAAAAATGACATCTTATATCCATCTGTTCTATACTTAATCTCTCTAGTCTTATTGACATTATCTCTCCGACCGTAGTGCGATGGGGGTAATTATACGAGGGTAATCCCAGAAGTGTCCGATTCAACAAAGAAAATACAAAATTTTGGAAAAAATGTATTTATTTTTCAACATAATCTCCTTTCAGCTCTATACACTTTTCCCAGCAATGTTCAATAAGTTCAATACCCTTTTTATAATAAAAACTGTCTCGCTCCTCAAATTAGCCATTAAATTCCAACATCACTTCTTCACGGTTGGAAAATCTTTGACCAACGACCCATTTTTTCAAGTTTGCGAACAGTAAATAATCCGAAGGGACTAAATCTGGTGAATGTGGTGAATGAGGTAGTAATTCAAACTTTAATTCATGCATTTTGGCCATTGCGGATTTGTGAGCTGATGCATTGTCTTGGTGAAACAACAATTTCTTCTCAGCCACATTCGCCCGCTTTTGCTTGATTTCTTCTCTCAAACGTTTCAATATGTTCGCATAATACTCACCGTTGATAATGTTTTCTCTTTCAACATAGTCAATTAAAATCATTCCACGTACCACGTAAAAACCCGACGCCATGACCTTACCTGCAGATGAAACGGTCTTCCCATTCTTTAGAGCCGGTTCTCCCATTTGAATCCATTATTTTGATTGTTCATCTGTCTCAGGTGTAAAGCAATAGACCCATGTTACATTCATGGCTATGAAACGGCGCAAAATTCTGCTTTGTTGTTGTGAAACTTTGCTAACCACTCAATTGAAACGTCTTCACGGCACTGGTTTTACTCGAGAATGAGCAAGTGCGGCACCCATCTTGCACAGAGCTTTCTCATGTACAAATTTTCAGTTAATATGTGACGCACCACACTTTTTGAAATGCCTACTATGTACGCTAGCTCGCGCACTTTCAGTCGACGATCATCCACGATCACTTTGTAGATTTTCTTCACCGTTTATGCAGTCATCACCTCATTTGGACGACCAATGCGGTGCTCGTCTTGACAGCTCCAACAGCCTCGTGAAATCCAGTTCAGCTTTGATATAGGTTGGGCTGAGGCCTTTCAAATAAAAGTATTGTATAACATTGCTAGATCAGCCAGGGTACTTCCGGGACTTTTCAACTCCACTACTAGAGGATTAAAATTACCTTTAAAATTTTGGCTAAATAATATTATGATTTAATCGTGAATTTTGGTTGTCATAACTATAAACATATTTGTAATGACCGAGAAAAGACTAAAATAAAGAATGAAACAATAATTCTTGTCCATATTTTCATTATAAATTAGTTAAAAATTTAAGAACAGTTTTTATAATTTAAAAATAGCGATAGTATAAATACTTTATGATAACATGTTTGCACGTATACGTTATAGATTTGGTTTAAACGTTTTAGGAGCCCATCTTGCTTTCCTCGACGAATCCCTTCCTGGTTAATTATGTTTAATTAAGCTCAATGCTCACTTTTTTGATCACTTTCATCATTCCAATATCATGAGAATTTCCGTTATTTACGACTTCATTAATATCAATTAAATCAGGGTGAAATAGCATTATTGGTAAAATGAAAAATGTCATGAGTGATGCTTGAGTAACAATATTTTGCGAAATTTCCGCCCGCATATTTTAAATATTTTCCTTCGAGTAAAAAAGGAAGAATGATTCGCTCAATACGTAGCAGAAAGCTCAACGGGCTTTAGAACTTTTAAGATTAATGGGAGGAAAATTTTAAGGAACAATTTCAGAGGAAACCTGAGTATTGGCCCTGTAGGCATTTCGATATTTGACCCAAATTCCTTTCTCGCACTCGTTCCTTTCATAAACTCCGTATCTGAAATCATCTAAAAATATCCAGTCTCTCTTCCTTTCACTATGGTTAGCTAATTAACTCCACCGCTATGCTTCCAGTGAGGCGAAACTAAAAAACTAGGAATCGGGAGGAAAAATTCTGCTTTAAATTAGTCAGCTGTTTGGCCGACAGCGCTGTTGTATGAAAAGAGCGGAGATAAAGCTGCGGCGATGACCTAGGACGAGGAAATCCCAGTGATGTTAATGAGCTTAAAGAATATGGGTAGGGACGGTGGAACACATGGTGAACGATGTAACAGGAAAAATGAATCGAAGGTAGAGAGAGAGAGATGATGTGAAATATGTGACGATTTTATTTCTTAAATTTTGTTAAATTTATAATTTTTTCAAGAAAACAAATTTCATCCACAGTATTTATAAGTTTTTACCTTAATCGCATAAGTATTTAGCTTAAATCTTATATTTTGGCCACAAACAAAGCTTGAGATTTATTCCAAATACACGTGTCTATTAGATATACTTGGATGAAATCAAGCTACTAACGCCTTTAATCCCGTGCTTTTATTTTTAGGGTCCTCGAAATATAATTTTCAAAGTAAATATTATATATATATATATATATATATATATATATATATATATATATATATATATACACATACATACATAGAGAGTAAGATATGACTAAGAGGGATTTTTTGCCGAAATAGATTTACAAATTAAATGCTTTAAGGAGAGGAAACGGTAGATTGAACAGCACAAATATATTTGGTTACTTTATTTAATAATGCAAATATAATTTCACTACTTTTTAATATAGACTAATATTAAAAAAAACGCTTGATTACTTCAAAGTTGCACAGATTATAGATTGAGGTACCATACCGAGAATACTCTCCAGAAAGTAAGTTACGTTTTAGCCTAGCATGGAGCCAACATCTTGGTGTCTAATCGTCCTGCTGTAGTAGTGCGTACGAATCCTGCTGTAGTAGTGTGTGCAGAATGTGCTTCTTCTAATTTGCTACATTGCAAACTGTTAAAATGTGCCCTTTAACAGAAAATCACAACGCGAGTTGTGAAGTCCGATCTGTGATTAGTTTTTTATTGGCAAAAACGAGCATAATTCCATTGTAATTCATGGGCAACTTTGTGAAATGTGGACGGATACGGAATAATAAGTGAAGGCGGAGTGAGAAAGTGGTGCATTATCAGTTTAAAAATAATGGGCACAGCACCAATGTTCACGACGAGGACACCGCAGTGGTCGTCGTCATCCTAGCCCAGTGGAGTTGAAGAGCTCGTGTATATTAATGATATACTATATACTTCAATTTTAACAGCATATATGTAGCTAAATAGCTTTAGAGTGTGCCTTTCAAATGAATATAATACAATTGTCTCATCACCATGTTTAGGTGTGGACAGATCTCGCATATTTTATTTGTGATAGAAATAAAACATTTTATTTTGTCCAATTGAAGATAAACTATTTGTTATTTTGGTAGCAATCTGAATGTACAAGTGATATTTAGAGTAGGGGAATGTGGAAAATGCACTGCGACCATTTCCGTACCCCACGTACCTTTTCAAGGAGCGACACCATTCTTACAGTTGAGGCGCGGACTAAACAAGACCAGGGGTGCGAGAAGTTAAAATGAAAAAAGTGAGAAGAGGTAATGCGTGGATCCCTGTTGAGGAATGACGGGGGCTGTCACCAGCTACACATCCTAAAAATGAAAGTGCGAAATTGAAAGGAAAGCAAAAGGAAGGGTTTAGAGCGTCTGAGGTGGAGATGAGTCTGTGTGTGAATGAAGCCGGTTGTTCCGTCAAATGAGAAAAATGGCGGAGACAATGGGCACACGATGGGAGGTTGTTCTCCATGGGGGAGAATGCATGAGGGGTGAGGGCGAATAACGGGTTAAGGGGACGGGCTTCTCATTTCGGATGAATTGAAAGCGAGCGGAGGCGGGGATTATCACGGGGGCATTCCGATCGGCATGGGGCGAGGGTTGAATAAGGCACGTGAGTGGGGCGGATTGACGGACGGCGGGAGCAGGGATCAAGGCGTTGGGGGACTACGCTCAGAACTGCATACATGCGTGCGCTTTTGTTTTCCCTCGAACATAGAACATAGAATTTTCACACAAAATATGATGACGTAGCGCAATTATTGCACATCACAAGGGACATACAAGTCATGTCTGAGCGAGACGAGGTCACGTAATATCGGTTTCGCAAACGAACGATCAGCACTCCAAAAGGTTGTAAGCTACAAATTTAGTCTGTAAAATTGTCCCCCGTTCATCCGTCTATCCGGAAAAAAATAAGTCACGCAACTAATGGGAAAGATCTTGTATGCACTGGAAGTGTGATGAGTGATTAGCAATCCGAAGGTGATAGGATACGGGGAGTGAAGAAGGGTGATTCTCCATTTCCGCACCCACAACATTGTTCCGTGCAACTGCTTACAGACTGCGCCTCTCTGAATTGCACTCCCCTCTGTGGGCGACATTCCGCACGTGGACTCGCCCGAAACAGCCATCCGTCACTGCGCGCCCACGCCTGCACCCATGTGCCTCCCCTCAAAGTCATCCGCTCTGCTAATGCACTTCATCTTTCATTCACTGGACGCCATTGGCAGGGTTAGCGAGAACGTGTTTTGCATGGCCACTCATTAGCCTACACGGATTTGCGTCAACGGCCCAGCCCCCATAATACATGGAACTTACAAAACAGTAGTGTCACTTGTGAGTAATCATTCACGGCCTTATTTATATTTATTCGACAATTAAACGTAGCCATCCAGCATGCTAAGTGTAGTTAATCACAATTTTAAAGTACTGAATGAAATTCTAAAAATAAAAACTTAAAAATAGAAACTTGGCCGATCCCTTGGAGGATAAATCACAGTTTAATGAAATTACGTCTGGAGTATAGCGCCAGCTTTTCTAATTACCTCGTTTATAGGTATGCCTAATCTCTTCATCAAGCATGATGGCCTTTTTCTCCAAATGTTTCACTCAAAAAGGTACAGATCAATATTACAAAAGACACTGTAATCCGTTTTGCGCTGAAGGACAGACGAAACCAATAATGCACATATATTTTGTTTTACAATCACTTCCAAATAATAATGTGGAAACTGTTAGTATTGGCCGAACATAATTTCGTGATTTTTACTTTAAAAAATTAAGTGGAGAGAGGGATGGTGGGTCATATAGTTGTTGGGATGCCTGATGATTTTATGATGATTTTCCACCGTAAAAACTCTAGAGAGGAAAAAAACAGTTGCATGTATTGGTGTTAGACTGGGGTATTGGGTATTGGACCGGAGATGTTGCTATTGTAATGTGATCACCACTAAGCAATGCTAGAAACATAGTATCAATGGAAATGGGGTAAGTATTTGGCAATTTGTGAACTGCTGGGTCTTCAGTGCAGGCGAGTATGCATTACAAGAGAAACAAGCGAGACGTGTGATCAATTAATTAAAGAGAGTCTGAAAAATTACATCTGACCCCAAAATGCATTTCTCAAAATTGCTCAAACGCCAAATTGATTACTTATAATCGGTAGGTTAATGCCCTTGGGTCCGCTGCTTCATAAAGACAACTGTGGCCAAGCACGAACTATATGATCTGTTTATTTGCTTAATTTTAGTGTAGCTGGAGAAAATGGAGACAGCTTTCGTTCTGATTTCACAGTCAGCTTAAGTGGTGCTCAGGGTCATTAATTAGAGGTGGTGATGAGTGCAAGTGAATATCTATGTGGGGGGGATCAGTTTGGATTTACGAGCATGTGAGACCATAAAAAAAATGAGGTCACTAATAGAAAGAAATACAGATCAGAATGTATTTAATTATTTCGTTGAATTCAAGGAGGTGTGAGTATTTAGTTGAATGAGTAGAATTAATGAACGTAGATTAATACCAACATAGACAGTTGAGATGGCTAGATTGAAGAGATTGGCTAATTTACTGAAACTGTTCATGTCTCAGCTCCCAATGGCGCAGTGAGAGTTGGCACGGGCGGTGATAAGGAGAGAGATGGACATACACAAACCTTGTAAGACGCTTGAAGTAAACTGATATCAAACATACAGTTGTGTGAATTATGAATTTTTCAATATATTTTGAATCTTTCCACGCAGGATAAAAGTTTTACCATAACCCTTTTTCGTCATTGCTGCAGTTCGAATTGATTCTGCCCACCTAAGATGAATTCCCTAGAAGAGTGTGTTGGCTGTTCCAAGTGCTCGTGAAATAACGATCTCCGGGGTCGCCTCCATTAAGCCGGCGTCTCGAAAGTTGTGTCAACGAAGCTTCGAAGAGGGTTGAGCCGGGGCCGAGGGAGGGAAGGAGGTTGAGCTCCGGAGAACAATGTGCGTGAGGGAGGGGAGGCGGAAGTAGGAGAGAGGAGCGCGGGGGAAGGAAACATCAGACGTCGGCATTCCGGCAACGCCCGGTACATGACTCCGTAACGAGTAGGAGGGGGTCTCCGGGCAGCGGATGGGGGTGGCAGTGGGTGGGGGAGGGACATTGGGGGCGGGCGTGATCTGACGGGGATTCCGGAGTGGGGGATGCGCCTGCCCCTCTCCTTTCGCCGCCATAAAATGAGGATAGAGTGGTACCTCCGACCCACAACGAGGGAAAGTGGAGCGTGATGAACGAAGGGCTCACATCGAAGGTAAAATCGAAAAAAAGCCCGCGTAATGTCAGCTCCCTTGGAGTCTCGTCGGCGCTTCTCAAGCGGTTGTCCCGTGGGAAGAGTCAGATGGTGTCGTCCTTCAAATATAAATTCGAATCTTAAACTTATCGCTGATTACCGGCCGTATATATTTCCCATTATTTTAGTATTTTTATCAGAATATGAGGTACCTTGCGTAACTGGCATTAATACAAGGTTTGTATAAAAATTATTGGTAACAATTTTTTCTTGACATGTTCGTGAAGTGCTGAATTCAGATCATTGATTAGGTCTGCGCATGATTGCACATGGCATTGGTATTGATAAGACGGCAGTGTACTCCATTATCACTATAAATTCGGCGATGCGAAAGATCTGGCCTTAACTCGTCCCGAAGGTATGACGGAGCAAATTAGTGCCCATCTGCTTGCAAAGATCTTCTCTGCAACGGTAGCGCGACGATTCTCCAGCCGTCTTACAGATCCCCCGACTTGACATCAGCAGACTACTATTGCCTATTTCCTATAAAATTGAAACCCTCCATTCCTCAAAGGACACCACTATGGGACCCTAAGTGCCGTCAAAGAAGCTTGCACGCGTACCCTTAAGGATTTTCCTCCTACCAGGGAGTATTTGAATCGTGGAAAAGCCGCAAGGGGAAAAGTGAGTGGACGCTAATGGAATGTACTTCGATGAATTTTGAGGCAATGATATTGCAATCTCTGATAAATTAATCTAATTTTCCGAAACTTTTCCCGATACTTTTATATTAGCCATGTACACGAAAAGTTAATTGAATAAATGAGGCTTAAAATACTTGAACAAGATCGACCAGTTCATTTTTACTGTCACCATACGTATAGTATAGGGCATTGTATAGCAGTTGTAAATGAAAAAGGCTTCAGAATAAGTGCTACATAAATAAGTGCATTGAGGTTCTGTGAATACGCACTGACCATAGAAGTTCAAGCGTGCTCACTCAAAATAAGGTGTTTCTGGCAGCAACGAATGCTCTTCAATCTATGTATGTTCGTTTCAAGTTGTCAAATGCGTGAGTTTTAGACGGGATATATTCCAATATTCAAAATTTAGTTTCTGTCTAGTGAAATGTTCAATATTTTAACAAACATTGTGTTTATGTTCATAGCATGAATTCAATATTATTAATGCGTTTCGACAAAGTTTCTTGAAGTCTAAAAATTAAACTTTTCTTTTGTTCCACCAAGTATTAGAAATCTTTTTAACCTTAAGTCGACTTTGTCCGTTAACATGACTTGTTGGCTTGGAATATAAAAGTACTTCCAATGCCAAATTCAAAATAGTTCAAAATACCTTTTCCGATATGCGAGCACACTAAAGTCCTAGGTATATCAGCCTGTTTCGCCGAGAGAAGAATAGTGCCAGCACATTTAAACTTGTTTAAAATAGCAAGTCAAAATGGGCAATAAAATTGTAATTCCCGCTGAATGTGAAGTTTTTTCAGTGATAAGTATTTCACTGATTAAAAAAAACTTCAAAGCTGCTGACATTCATCTTTGGGAAATTCGTGCGTTGTCTATACGAAACAAATGTGATGAGTGATGCGTGTGATGGGTCAGTATTGTCATTCTTTTAGAAATGTTAATATTGATGTCCATAAGTATTACAGAAGTGACCACCCGTCTGTGGTGAACAAATAAACTGCACCTGAAAATTGACGAAACGTTCGTGAAAACCGACGATATCTGATCTCTTTAGAACGTTTTCCACAGATGCTTGCGACTCAGGTGCATGGAAACACGACTGAAAAGTTAGGCTACTTCATGTTTTGTGCTCGTCTCGACGAGGAACTTCAAGATGCCAACGCCATCGGTTGAATGCAATCTCAGGCGGTACAGAATTTTATGCTGGAGGAATTTGAAAACTAGTGCAGAGATATGACAAATATTTAAACCTATTTGGAAAATTAGTATATAAAAGTAGAGCTATGTAGTTTTGAGATAAAAATAATAAATGTTCTGTATTTATCTCTCTGTATTTTGTACAACACATCGAAAGTTACTTTCCAGACAGCCTTCGTACTGAAAGGTAAAGATTTCAATATTTTTCCCTATTAGAACATTTATTTATATTATCAAATGTTGTACGCTTTAAATGAGGTCGATGGTCGTTGTTGGGAACACAAGAAACAGTCGTTGAGAAGCAAAAATATGACTAAAAAATAAAAATAAATGCATGAATATCGTTGACTGGTTTTGATAAATTTCATTCAGAATGATTTCCGAAAACGTTGAAGCATCCTTCGCGAGCACAAGGAGTTGAAGCTGCATAGATCTCTATAACGAGAATGATGCCCAACGAGCCATTGTGGATGCTTTTTGTTAGGTGAGGATATGCATAGAAAAAGAGGATGATGTGAAAAGGAAGAAAGTTTAATGGGGCGGATCGTGAGATGACGATTAGAGTGCCGGAGCGACAGGAGATAAAAAACATCAGAGAAGAGGACGGGAAGGCGATTAATTAATGAAGCGTGCTTCTTAAATCAAGCCTTCGCATTAGGATGGATTGTGCTTACCTCCATTTTACGCTGATATTCTTTCTATTTTCCACCCCGCTCCCGCTACCGCCACTCCATCACTCAGAGAGGGGACACTTAATTCTCTATGCAGCCGTTACAAAAAATTTGGAGTCCGATAAGGGGTCCGAAAGATGCGCGAGTGTGACGTAGGTCTCATAATTTTGCGGTTTTTAATGAGGGCGCTCTTTTTTCAAGCTTGTGAAAATGGTTATATATTATAAAAATCAGAGATCCGCATGAACGAAAATTTCGGCCATTTATAAAGGTCCATATATTTTAGCTGAACATCAACCGGTTAATTGTTTATATTTTTCAAAATTTCCATTACGAGTGCCGCGTGGGTGAATAGCAGTAGTGACGAAGGTAGGACAGTTTCTCATTAAAGCAAATAATCATGACCTGTTGATCTTATTCGTGAAAAACGGTTTACGCACTATTTACTTCTTCCAAGAACTACTTTAAAAAATATATATATATATATATATATAAACACACAAACACTAACACAAAAAACACTACACACATAGAAACATAAAAGAAGGACACTTACATTGGATATTTACGTTTCGACGGCACGGCCGTCGTCATCAGAATGCCGTTGTCGGGGAAGAGCGGAGAGGACATGTGCAAGAGGAGGGTGACGGGAGGAGAGGTAAGGGGCCAATGGGAAGCGGGTAAGGTGGGGGAGGGGGAAATGGCAGGGGGCGGTAGAGTTGCCGCGGTAGGGGAAGAGCTGGAAGGTCCCGGTCGTGAAGCGGCCGGGCCTTTAGCGGGGGACTTGGTGACCGATTCGCTCAGAAGAGTGAAGCGGTTCTAGGCAGCTTTGGATAAAATCCTTATATATATATATATATACAAATGCATATATATACATACATATACACATATACATATATATATATATATATATATACATACACACACTCTTCTACATATATACAAGGAGGAGGAGAATTAAGGGGCCAATAGGAAGCGGACAAGGTGGGGGAGGCGAAATGTAGGCAGCATTGGATAAAATCAGTGGGCTTGGTTCAGCCCGGGGGGTTTAAAGGACTGGAGCACCCAGATATGTGCCATCTCGCGAGTTCTCACCTCTATGTTACTAGCGGAATTGGGAAGGATTTCAATCACTGAAACGGAGAAGCAGTCATCAAAAGACTGGTTGTGGGAAGCAGTGTGAGTAGGGATGGGATAATTAAGGAAGGTGGGAGATTTGGTGGAATAGCGGTGGTTATTCATTCGGAGGGAAAGGGTGGTCGTGCATTCACCCACGTAAAAGGCAGGGCAGAAGTTACAGGAGAGGCGATATATAAGGTTTTTAGAGGTGCAGGTGGCTATGGGTTGGGAGTTGGTAATAAGGGACGTGGAAGGTCTGAGGAGATGGCAGCATTTACAGCGTGGGCGGTTGCATGGTGCGGACAGGGGTGGGGAAGAGACAGGGGTGCTCGTAGGTGGTTTTATAGACTTAAAGATATCACGCAGGTTTGACGGGCGTTTAAATGAAACGGAGGGACAATGTGGGAATAAAGGTGATGTGGATTGACTATTGCTAATAATTGGGAAGAGTTCACGGATTATCTGTTTAATTTTGTGGGTTCCGGGGAAGAAAGTGGTGATAAGGTTAGGGCATTTTGGGCGGTTAGGTTTAGGGAGAGGAGTGTATTGGGTTGAAGGTTTGAGAATTTTCCTGTTGAGCAGTGTTTAAGGGTACCCACATTCTCTGAGAGAAACGTGTAACTGGTCAATGTATTTCCGTTTGGAGGGGGTGTTGTTGCAGAGACGGAGGCCGCGGACTGAGAGTGAGAAGGGGATGGAGCGTTTTGTGTGCGATGGGTGACAGCTATTGAAATGGAGATATTGTTGGGTGTTGGTCGGTTTAATGTGAACTGAGGTGTAAAACTTATTGTTCTGGAGATGAATGTCAATGTCTAGAAGGGTGAGATTTGAGTCTGATATAAGGGAAGTGAAAGAAACCGAGGAGGAGGAGTTGAGCGAGGAAATGAAGGATGACAAGTTATCGCGTCCGTGGGACCAAAGGTGGAAAATATCATCAATATAACGGGCCCAGAAGAGTGGTTTAAGGGTTTGTTGCTGGAGAAATTTTTCTTCAAGTTTACCCATAAAGAGATTGGCGTATGCAGGAGCCATACGCGTGCCCATTGCAGTACCTTTTATTTGCAAATAAATTTTTTCATTGAATTGGAAGGCATTTTTGGTTAGGACGAGTTGGCTCAGTTCGAGAAGAAAATCTGTGGATGGAGTGTGTGGTGTCGGTCGTAGAGAGAGGTAATATTTCAGTGCTTCTAAGCCTTCTTTGTGGGGAATGGAGGTGTACAGAGATGTAACGTCTATTGTGGCCATGAGAATGGTCGTGCTGTGAGGAATTGGGATTGAGTGTAGACGTTCCAGGAAGTGGTACGAATCTTTGATGTAAGAAGGGAGTGAAGTGGCTATGGGTTGAAGGTGGTGGTCTATAAATGCGGAAATTCGCTCAGTGGGGGAGTTGATGCTAGAGACAATGGGGCGTCCGGGGTTATTGGTTTTGTGAATTTTGGGTAGCAAATAAAAATGTGGGGTCTTAGGATTAGGAGGAGAAAGAATGGATATATCTTTACGAGATAGACCTTCTCCAGGACCAAAATTGGATAGAAAAGATAGAATATCCTTTTGGTATGAAGGATTAGGATCTTGGGGCAGGGGGGTGTAGCAAGAAAGGTCATTTAATTGTCGTAATGCCTCAGTGTCGTAGTCTTTCTTGTTTAGCACGACAACGGATGACCCTTTGTCCGCCGTTGTGATAATTATATTTTTGTTAGACGCTAAACGTCTGAGAGCTTGTCTCTCAGGGGGAGAAAGGTTATCTGGTGGCTTCAGGGAATCTATGAATTTTTTGTCGGAAATCTTTGTTAGGAGGAGATTGATAAAGATTTCTATTGGATTGTTGGTTGGGAGTGGTTTGGTTTCGTTTTCTGAGGCTGGACGGAACCGAGTAAGTGCCGGATTAATGGTGGAAGCGTTCGAAGGGAAAGGCTGCGAATTCCAATGGGCATGCCAGCGGAGATTCCGGCAGAAGTTTAAAGTGTCGGTGACAATGTTAACGTGGTGGGTTCTAGGGGTGGGGGAGAAGGAGAGGCCTTTACTTAGTAGCGAAAGCTCGTTGCAGCTCCACCCAAGCTAGTTGATTTTTCGGGTACCAGATCCCCCTAGGAAACCATAACCGGCACAGGGAAAGGAACTGGCCCCCCTACCCTGATGTGTGAATATTCACACGCCGTCGGGCTTTGCACTGGGTGAGCTCTACCATCACCTACTAAACCGACCTTCGGGTTGATTAATGTGTTTATGGTTTATATATATATATATATATATATATGTATTCCCTTTCTTGGAAAAGCCACGAACGTGCACAATAAAATTCACTAAATAGTCATAGCAAACAGAGAAACTAAAACCTATTAAAGAGGGACTCACTTGTTCTCGAATTTTCGGTGGTGCAACCACCTTTCTCAAGAGGAATTAGGAACAGAACTGAGGCAGAGGAGAGCCCGAAAGCAGTGGCAGGAGGAAAATGGGGGAAAAAAGAGGGGAATAGAGGGGAAAAGAAAGGAAAAGGGGGAAAAAGGGGGGGTGAAGGTATTTGTGGTGAGGGGTTCGGAGGGGTAGTGTATGGCGCGGGAATTTTAAAAAAGGTGGGGATGATATGGAAGTTGTTGGGGGCGGAGGGGGATGAAATTATATGCATAAAGAGGGCAGTAAATTTCTAATATTAATACCTGGGCGATTCCAGGAATCCAAGAGCCAGATGAAAGCTAGCTCTAATGTTTTGAGTTTCAGTGGAGGATCTGAGTGTGGGAGGGATGCTAAGAACGATACTTTAAAACATTGGTCAAAGGCAGTGTTGTGTTCGGAGGCATGTTTGGGGATTGGGAGCATACCAATAAGGGAAGAATTGTTACATGAGGCTCGATGATTATTGATTCTAATATTAAGGGGTTTGGTACACTGTCCAATGTAAAAGGCAGGGCAAAGTTGGCACTTGAGTAGGTAGACAACATTGCTGGAGGTACACGAGGAGTAGGGAATTGGTGGGAGAGAGTTAAAGAGCGGGTGGGAGAGGGTTGGGATTCTGGTTAGGAAAGTAGAACATGTTTTGCATCTAGGTTTATTGCAGGGTCTGGGAGTGATTTTGGAACGGGGCGAGGATTTAAGAAGTGGATTGGTAGATATTAGAAGATCTGATAGATTGGTAGGCCTTTGAAAGTGACAGAGGGGCATTTGGGGAAAAGGCTGGTGGTGGAATTGTGGTTTTTGAGGATAGGATAGAGGTCCTATAGGATAGAACGCAGAGATTCTAGGCCAGGAAGAAACGTGGTGCAAATTGAAAGAGGGTGGTTTTTCGCGGTGGTGGAAGGTTTGGGAGTGTAATTATGTCTACGGAAATCAATATGGCCACTATAGATGCCACATCCCTGTACACATCCATTCCCCACTTAGAAGGTCTTTCCGCCCTCCAACACTACCTCGCCCAACGCCCTGAGCAACACATCCCCAGCATAGATTTTCTCCTCAGCCTTTCCGAGTTCATTCTTACCCGCAATTCCCGGAAGATTTTGTGAGATCGGTGTTAGTTCCTATTCCAAAAAAGACAAAGGGTATATCATGTGAGGATTACAGAACAATAAGTTTGATATCCCACGCAGCTAAAGTAATTCTCAGGATCATTAACAAAAGAATAGAGTGTAAGGCAAATGATTACTTAGGGGATGATCAGTTTGGGTTTAGGAAGGGAAGAGGTACGCGTGATGCCATTGCAGTAATGAGATCACTAATTGAGAGGAATAAAGAATACAACCAGGACGTTTTTGCCTGTTTTGTAGATTTCGACAAAGCGTTTGATAGAGTGAATTGGGAAAAATTTATGCGTGTATTGCAGAAAATAGGAATGGATTGGAGGGACAGGAGACTTATCCGCAACCTGTACATGTCTCAGACTGCTCGGGTGGCAGTGGGGAACGGAGAGTCAGGATGGGCAGTGTTAGGAAGAGGTGTAAGGCAGGGTTGCCCATTGTCACCGGTGCTGTTCAACTTATATGTGGAGGAAATGATTAAAGAGGCATGGGAAGAAATGGAGGAAGGAATGAAAGTCGGAGAGGAATTCATAAAATCGGTTAGGTTTGCTGATGACCAAGCATTAGTAGCTCAGTCAGCCAAGGGGTTGCAAGCATTGCTGAGTGAATTGGAGGTTCAGTGCGATGAATATGGGATGAGAATCAATATTAATAAAACAAAGGTTATGCGATTTTCCAGAAAGAAAAATGCTAAGCTATATATTTAAATAGGAGGGGAAAAATAGAGCAGGTAGAGCAGTTTACATATCTCGGAAGTGTTTTGGACCAACACCGTCAAAGTGGTAGGGACGTAAGGAGAAGAATTGCGCTAGGCAAGGAGGCTTTCTCAAGGAGGAGGGAGTTGATGACGGGGACGTTGAGTAGGGATGTTAAGACAAGACTTGTAAAAACTCTGATATGGAGCGTAGCTATGCACGGCGCGGAAACGTGGTCACTGAAGCAGGAGTATAAACGTAGATTGGAGGCTTTTGAAATGTGGGAGTGGAGAAGAATGGAGAAGGTGAAATGGATCGAAAGGAAAACAAATGAGGAAGTGCTGGAGATGGTGGGTTAGGAGAGGGGTTTGTTGAGAGAAATCCTATGGAGGCAGGAAAAATGGATGAAAGGGGTATTGAGCGGTAGTGGAATGTTGAAAATGGTATTAGAGGGGAGAATGTTGGGCAAGCGAGGTAAGGGCCGGAACAGGATAGGGATGTTAGACGGGATGAAGGGAGGAAAGAAGTACACCGAGATGAAGAGGGACTTGATATAGGTTAGTTTGCTAGGTGGGGAGTCACAAAATGTTTATTTGATAGTTGTGTCCATCCAAAAACCTACCTTAAACGGTAGATTACCTAATAATAATAAAATTATATATATATATATATATATATATATATATATATATATATATATATATATATATATATATATACTACCTTGAACAAGAAGTTCCCGGAATTTATTCAGAAAATTAAAAATACAAGTTTATTCATCTAAATCTATATTGTCCCCTTCAAAGTAATCCCCATCGACTGCAACACACTTATGCCAGCGCTTGATCCAATCCTCGAAAGATTTTTTATATTCGGTTTTCGGTATGTCCATCAGTGCTTCCTGCGATTTTTCCATTACTTCCTCTCGGCTGCTAAAACGCGTTCCCCGTAATGGTTTTTTAACTCGATTGAACAGAAAGAAGTCACAGGGAGCCAAATCAGGTGAATTCGGTGGCTGTTGGATGGTATTTGTTGCATTTTTCGTCAAAAAATTACGAAAAATGATAGCACTGTGCGACGGTCTCGACGCACTGTGCGACGATTTCTGGTCTCTTTCGGCGAATTGCTTCACGCAAACGTCTCATAACGCCCAAATAATACTCTTTGTTTACTGTCTGGCCTTCTGGCAAAAATTCATGAAGCACTAAACCGTTGTAATCCATGAAAACCGTCAGCATTGCCTTCTTTTTTGACTGAAAACGACGTGGTTTTTTTTGTCTCGGCTCATTTAGTGAACGCCATTCCCTTGCCTGATGTCTGGATTGCGTGTCGTACTCATAAACCCACGTCTCGTCTCCAGTAATGATCCTTTTGATGAATGTGGGATCGGATTCAGCCTCGCAAATCATGTCTTTTGCGACGTCAACACGGTCTCTTTTTTGCATGAAATTGAGGTCTTTTGGCACCAACTTTGCTGCTACACGACGGAAACCCAAATCATTAACCACAATGTCTTGGGCGGATCCATAGGCAATGTTCAAGTCCTCCGCTATTTCTCTGATGGTTAATTTGCGGTCATTGACCAACATTTCTTTTACTTTATTAATTTTTTCACCGACTTTCGATGTCGATGGTCTGCCACTGCGTTCATCATCTTCGATTGACTCACGACCACTTCTGAACCGCTCGTGTCACTGGTAAACGACCGTTTTTTTAGAGAATCGTTGCCGAAACACTTTTCCAACATTTCCAACGTCCGTGCGCCACTAAATCCGTTTTTTACGCAAAATTTAAAACAAGTTCGTTGTTGCAAATTTAAATCCATTTCTGCAATTGTAAAAAATCGCCAACACACACAGAGATAGATGTAGTCTTGGCTACGAAGCTTTTGCAAATGTCATGTTATGACACTAAGATTTAAAGGGAATATTAACAACAGATGTACCAATTTAACAAAAAAACAGAACTCAAATCGGAACGAAGGGAGCGCCACACGGTGGTTATTCCGGGAACCTTTTGTTCAAGGTAGTATATATATATATATATATATACAATGTATATATATATATATATATATATATACATTGGATCACGGTATTCCAGGGGTAGGTAGCATTGGAGTACTGACCGGAGGGCTCGGATTTGACTCTCGGGCTGAGCTTTTCTGTGATCCTGCAACTCCACTCAAACTATGAGTTTATGGATCCCAGATTTTCCTGAAAAAACATAACTGGCACAGGGAAATGACCTAAACCGTCAGGTTTAGTACGGTGTGGACTCGATCATTACCTACCAAATCGACGTTTGGGTTGATTTGTGTGATTATTGACAGAAAAAGAGATGAATTCTTCAATATATTTAAGAAGTATTACATCCGTTTTTACCATTTTCCTAGAAGAACTTCGTCTAATTTATTTAAACTTCATTTTGCTTGCTCGTAATTTTCACGTAAAATACTCTCATTTCACGTGATAGTAATCGTCATTAGCCCACAATTCTCTTTGCATGTTATGCCTAGTTATAAAAAGTTCAGGAACGTAGTATATTAATTTGGCTGTAAAATACATTCAGCTATATTTAATAAATTTACAAACTCAGTAAGTAATTCAATCTCGGTTAACACGTTGCCATAAAAAATATACGAGTGCATTCAACGGTAAACGGGTACTTGCTATCACTTGTCAAGTATTATACCCAGACTTAAACAAATATAAATGGCATAACAGCAGGTAAAATATCTTTTTCGTTGGACTGAACGTTGTACAAAATAGAAAATAAAAGAATTAGTGCATGAACATGGGAAGTAAATTTCACATAATCAAAAAGTTATGTCAAAATTATATAAATTAATTTATATTGCATTACTGACAATTAAAAGCGGGTTGAAGCAAAGAATTTAACTTGCAAATAATATACTTTTTAGTAGATAAACATTGTTTACCACTTGGAAACTTTATCATATTACTTTGGAAGAGTGTACAGTTTTGACAAACTTGCGTTTGTTCCCATTGCGAAAAAATTGATATCACTTTGGCCACACATTCTGACCCAACCATGCTCCATACCAGTTATCCAGCCGCAGAGTATCGCATTCATTTTTGCTCTGGTAAAACGAATAATCGTTTGAGCGAAATGAGATAACACAAATGGGGAGCGCCAGTTGAATGTGGTAGTTCAGTGGGTGGAACGTCGAACTACCGACCGAAGGCCCTGGGTTTCACTGCCGGGGATGGCTTCATCTACATACTATCCCGCAAGCCGCTCCAAGCTCATGTGGCGAGAGGTGTTAGATCACCACCCGTTCAAGAAATTAAAAACAAATGCAAAATCAACAAATTCATGCAAATCTACACCCATGGAGTCATATGCGAAAGAACCTTTCTAACTTACACGCATGCAAATGCATATACTATCATCTAACATACACTTACACGAACGAATGAAGAACAAATATATACAATAACATGCCAATTTCTATTCATGCTGGATGAAGACTTAATTCAAAACAAGAGTTAATTCGCCTCATAAATTAGTTATTTGTTTATCGAAAAGAGGAACCAAGATGAACCACAACCATACGACAGGCCACTAATATAACAAGGGAAGTTATACAGAGCTAATGAGTAAGAAGTCGATCTTTATAATCTTTAGTCTTTTACACAAAATTTGCGATTTTTGGGCTACCAGGTCTTCCTGGGAAACCGCAGGCGCCACAGAGAATAAGGAACTGTTCTCTTTTATGACTCTTGATGTCTGACCTTCACTCGGCGCAGCTCTTAGTGGTTGGTAGTCGGCTCCACATTGAGCTATTAAATCGTCTTTTGTGATGATAACTGTTGTTTGGTTAAGCGCCAGCCAATTTTTCCCTGTTTCTTCAGATAACACCTGCGACGTTTCAATCCCTCATTACCGATCACAGATTCGTTTTTAGTGTTTTATTTGCCCTCCTGACATATCAGTAGCTCCCGATATATTACATCGATAGACCTTCAGCATTGTTATGGCATTTGCACATCCGTATCATTGCTGCTTCAGACGTAAATGACCACATTCATATCCCTTATGAAACTATCGGGATACAAAACACAATTCACGAATTGAATCACGCACATTTTGTTCACTGCGTTGAAGATTGATTACTCTAGAAAGAGCAATGAACGAGGATATTTTGACAAGAATCGTTGCAATAGTGCGATGAACGGCTATGTTTACTTTCATTAATAATTTATTTAATTTATCAATATTTAAAGACATGTATATGCTTTGAAATCCTCTCAAAGCATTGTTGAAAAGACACTTTTTCAAAAATATCATTCAAAAATACCATTCAAAAATACTTACCCAGCCAATAAGTCTAAGGTATTTAACGTCTGAAGCAAGATATAAATCATAAAGAATTAAAACTCCCTAAATATAACCTGGGGAGAGAAGTGGAGTAGAGCATTTATTTTTGTTTCCGTAAAACCACCGTCAGCCGGCTATTCTTAGAAAGGAAAATTTTCGAACTGTCAAAAACTGCATTCGTCGTAAAACCTGTCATTTTTTTAACATGGCGAATGCTTTCAAAAATTTTTTCAATAAAGAAACCGCGGAAATAATCACAGAAATGAAAATCCATGCGAGTATTCGAAAGGAAACTATTGTGTAAAATTTTACGATTTTAATCTGGAAAATCATCACGACAAACAAAACATTTTGGGTGAAATGAAAGCGGAGATTCGTCGTCATCTCCGCAAGCGTGCTTTTTGAAAAGCGCGAAATCAAATGAGGAACGCAGAGCGTGAACAGAGTGGCTTAAAAGCGTCACGGGACTCATGTGTGACCAATAACAGTGTAGAAGCGTTAGCGTAGAAACCTTAAACGTTTTTCGATTGTGGAGCTTGTTTTAATGCAATAGAATATTTCAACGTGTCATATTTGTAGAAAAAATAAATATTTGGTATTTTGTGTTAACCTTAATATTACTTTGAATATTTATGAGCAGCCAAAAGTGTAAACAGAGCATACAAGGTCTGTCTCAAAAAGAGTACGACTTATTTTTTCCCGAAGAGACGGACGGACGGGCGGCAGTTTCTCTGGCTGGGTTCGAGGGAGGGAAGTCTCGGGAAAGGCTGGAAGACGGTGGAAGTTCGCTCCCAGCCTTTTCAGAATGCGGATCATTCGTTTGCGAAACCTCTATAACGTTACCTCGTCACGCTCCGTCATGAACGAGTTATAGGAACAGCGCTACGCCATTTAATTTTGCAGGAGAGAGATAAAGTTTTACATATTTGACTCTGGGATTTTAACAGGGCTAAATAATGAATGTTGATAATTTGAGGATATATTTTAAATGACCCTCTCTCTCACCACAGGGATTTAGTGCCACAATCATTAACTTCTTTCTTCCTACTGTTCCTGGAACTTCTTCTAGTTGTTCGTTTCTTCTATTTCCTATTATGGATGTTGGTCGATTGCAGTAGCACAGTTCCCGTTGACTCAATTTTTATCAACAGAATCATCTGTCTCAATTGCTTGCAAGATTTTTTTCTTTTTCCTAATCATTTATTGAGTATGATTTTCACTATGCACGCAATATCCTGTTCGTATTCTACGTAGTTCACCCTACCTTTATCACCTCAGAGACCGTCGGCCTTATTCTTTCTGCAGTCTTTTCATCTTCAATTTAGCATTTTACGTATTAACTGTCCACGGTGGCCTAAAATTTAATATTTCAACCTCAGTTCCCTCACCTTTGATGATGTTTTCCTTCCCAGCATTACCAACTCGTAGAATTCTATGAGTGGGGACTTCGAAAATCAGACATTCGATTTTTTCAAATTTGAAAACTTTCGGCACCTCTGCGCCCAAAATGGCGACCTCTAGCTTTGCTACTCTTGCGCTACACCTGCTCTCCTTTACTAGGTTGCTCACGCAGTAATTTCAATCCAGAAAGATTCTCAATGTGATGGAAAAGATTTTCCGCTTGAAAAGGAAATGAAGAACGATAATTCAGCCAAGAGTTTCACTCCGTTTGTTATGTTAGCTCTTGAGTCATTTTATATTGTAATGACCTTAGGAAAGTATTTTGTTACCTTGATTAAAATATTACTGAGAAACAATATCAGAATGTGAAAACCATTTGTACTAACCGGGATTCAAAATCCAGATTCCTCGATGCTCAGTCGAGGGCTTTAGTCAATTAAGCTACCGAGGAGTCCCAATATATTATTTAAAAAATACAGAGTACCCTAAGACATAGTCTCAGAAAATACGAGATTTTACATGACCATGGTTTCGTCGCAAGGCAACATCATTTTATTGACGATGTTGCCCTGAGACGAAACCATGGTGGTGGTGAAAATTAAAAATTCTTGTGGAATATGCCAAGTTATTCTTCCTTCATCTGCTCCTGGAACGTATGACCTGTTTATTTTTTCCAATTTTCGAATATCTATAAGTGGAAGGGAAATTTTATGGGATAAATTACTTTCAAACTTGGATGAGATACCGACTATGATTTTATTTAACTTTTTAGCCGGATGTACATGTGTATGTTGGTTGACGGCAAATGTGTTCGCATGCGTGTGGGTTGAGAAGGTTTCCGCATGAATATATACGCCTCTGTGGGTGTATATGGGAACTAATATGTTGGTCTTGAATGTGGTTTTATTCTCTTTTTCGGGTGGTAACACCCACCACCACATGACCTTGAGGCGGCTTGCGGAATATTATGTATATGTAGATGAAAATCAGGATTTGGAATTTTTTTCCAATCGATGAAAGGCGAAAATATATGCACACCCTCAAAAATGATTGAAATGTTTGTGTTTCCCTTAGTATCATGTCTACCTAGGTATTTATTATAATAAATACGTGGATTTGTCAAAATATATTAATGCAAACATATAAATGTATGTATTCTTTCAGCAGTTCCCATGTCAGAGTATTTTGCTAATCTCGTGTGTTTTGCTGTCAAAATCATTCCCGCATGACCGAATGGGACTGCCATTAAAGGATGTAGTGCTCGTTGCAGTATTGCTGGTTCGTTCGTTTTTAAGTTTCTCCTCCCATCTCTCGTCCCTCTCTGTTAGGGGATGCCTCCGCTGCCTGTCTGCTGCCATATTCCGTACCTTCTTCCTTGAGAGTGGAGGCCATTAGCTGCATGTCCATGTGATAGAATTTCCCTTTCATGCTTTTTAATTCTAATATTTCACGTTATTGGATAGATTATTATTACAGTTGTAGGTGCTTGTACATGTATATGTTGATGAATGATGGTATATTGATTTAAATGAGTTAAAGTTAAAAAACTTTTTGCATGAATGAATACGCCTCTGTGGTTGTAGCTTTGCGTGAATATGTTGGTTTTGCATGTGATTGTATTCTCTTTTACGGGTGTTGAGCTAACACTACCCGCTGCACACGCCCACGGGGTATTGCGTAGGTGCAGTGCACTAGGTACATTAACCCGTGCTTTGAATTCCTCTAGCGTGTGTACAAATTTGCAGAACATTAGACAGTTTTTTTACGGACTATTTCCCCTTTTCCGTTCCTCTGCCATATCCTTCACTTACCCCTTCAATCTGGTGCTTGCACCCTCTGCCACATATCTTTTTGGTGAATCGCGGGGAATTTATATGATACCAACCCAGAAAAGACTTATTTCTGTGAGTTTGAGTATTTTATTTGTGTAACTAAAGAATAAATTTCGATAACTGATATTTAATATTTGTATACCTTCATGAAACTGAGATTCTACCATTCATTTCAGCGATATAGTTATAGAGAACAGGATATCGCAGTACATAATGTGAAAGAATTTTGTAGCAGAATGGATTGTAGAAAATACATGGGCTCGTTATAAAGGCAGTATTTTCGAGAAATAAGGACCATAGGAAAGGAAGTTTGGATGAATAGAGGTTTCTTAGAAAGAAACTCGTGGCTCGGAAGAGAGGGCTTGGCGAAGTGGAAGCAGGGAATAGTCTCGGTTGAAGTTCTGTTAGTTAGTTGAAAGGGAAAAGTGAGCGTGTGTGGGAGAATGGTTGTGAAGAAAAAAGAGGGAGGGTGGGACGAAGAGGGGGAGAGAGGGAGAGAAAGGAGACGAGCGAAAGGGAGCAGGGACGCGAAGCGAGGGAGGCCAAAGTCCCAAGCCCACATCAGGAGATTGTTTCCAAGGGAACAACTTACTCAATTTCCAGAATTTTTTCCAGGCTGGAGCGAGATGTTTCCCCAATCACGCTTTCTTCCCCTTTTTTGTCTTCCTCTTTCAAAGAAAAAAACCCATTGCGAGTTTAATGTTGACGAGTTAGGTTGAAACCTTTTCCGGGTTGAATGAATATTAGAACGGAAACTGTTGAAATTGAAGATGCACAAGGTTGTTGATGTATTAAGGCCCACGACGGAGACAGTGTTAACGCGAAGGAAGGACACGAGATTTCAGTACGTAAAAGAACACTTATAGACGCTATATCGACCATGAGAAGTACTCCGCAAGTACTTCACACTCAAACGATAACCAAAAGTTTACCCTTAACTGAGCGACTGAGAAATCTGAAGGAGGATTATTTGGATTTCATTATCGAAAAAAACCCACTCAAATGGTTGAGTAAAATCATTATTTTGTTCATTGACAGGCAAATTTAAAAAATTCGATTTATCTATAGGTGCTTGTCTATGAATGCCGCAATATTAAATTTGGCTTTATTTGAAAATAATATTTAAATCCAATTGAATAACAGCTATTGTAAATGTACACTCACGAACCATTTTACAAGAATCAATTTGATATTTCATTTTCATGCAAAAGTTTATTCGCTTTGTTGCTTTAAAAATGTTCACTGTATCAGTCAAAATATTTCCAAATATTTGGTTACTTTCTATAATTCCCTGTGATGTTTTGAATTTAAGAATGTGATAATATATTGTCCTGGACAATTGGTTCACAACGGTGAAACGTTACAAAAGCTGAGTGAGGTAATTTAAAACCATCACAAGTAAAAACCTCAAATTTTCAAGGTCAAAACAATGGCAGTAAGTCTACAAAATGATGGGACTAGGTCTTTTTTTGTTTTTTAGGTCAAAGAAGCATATCTTCCGCAGTCGTAAACTAAAATCGACAGGAAAGCTGAGGTCATTTGCGCCGTAGGAGATGGACGGGGGAAGATAAAAGGTTGAGAGAAACTGGTGTTGGCATTAGCTTACTCTTACGGCAAAGGCGCAAGTCCCGCATTTCAACGTCCCATCCGACGGACGGTGTACTCACTCAAAGTGCTCTCCAAAAAGCACCTCAAGCAGGGCTCGAGATACGATTGAAAAATATCGGCCGCCTTTGGGATTCGATCCCCGGTACACTGGGTGGGAAGCAAGTACGTTAGCCACCTTACTATCTTGATCGCCATGTACCATTCGTGTGTTTTCGAGTAGCGATAGCTTGCTCCTTGGTTAAATGGAGAGATAAGGACCAACGACGAGGATTGACAACTTAGGTTCTGAGCGGGGAAAAGCACGCGTCGTGCAATATCATTTTGGTAATTTGGTCATTAACAGAATGGACTATAGAATAAAATCAGAATGCATTTTGCTTTGCTAGATAGAGTGAATTGAGTTGGTTTGATAGAAGATAGCAGTGAATTTGTGGGATAGGCACCTTATCCGCTAGTTGCGCATTCTCAGACCACCTACAATATGGCTGGGGCTGATGGGTAAAGCAGACGGCTAGGGCTAGGGGGTGCAGGCCGGGGAGTGCGTCTACTTTATTGCGGAATTAAAGCGTCAAGCTATGTCTTCCTAGAAAAAGCAAAGAAAATGTGTGTTCAATTTGTGCTCATCCAAACTTATCTCCAGCGGTAGGCTACCTGAACGATGGACGACGACAATGTTATGTAATGATGTTATAACCTGTCTATTTTCACCGAAATATATTTAGCGTTTAAGCTTTGATAAGAAACTACCTTTCTAGCATCGCATTAAAAAAGACCGCGTGCCATAAAATGCTGCTCGGGTGTCGGGAGCCGTTGTGCCACGGTTCGACCACGCTTTCACACTCTCCTCACTCGAGCACTTTTGGCACCGCCCGCAAACTTTCTCGTCTTCCTCACTACACCCTGCCCTCCGCCCACACCGATCCTCCAGGGACATCGCGATTCCCGGCTAGCTCACACCCGTTGCCTCGCCGCAAGGATCCATCAGCACCACCTCACCTGAGGACCGACCACCCTCAGACTCACTCCCTTCCCTCACCACCCTACCCGCCCTCTCCAGCTTATAATTCTCCATTCTACGCTTCCTTATACCCCCTAAAACACACTATACAACCTCAAAAGCTAAAAGCAGCGGTGGAACATAGTGTTAGTAGTAGGATGACATCGCCGCAAAATTTGTATCCTATGGTTAATGGAAATAAAGTGTAATAATTGAATGCGTGTGTACAAAGTTTGCATAAAAAGTTTTTTCCTGAAGTGTGTGCGCGTGAAGAGCTGAATTCAGACCGTGCCGGTTAAGTGTGCGCATGATCGCAGATCGTATTGGTATTGACAAGATTACGGTGTGCAAACCATTATCTCTGAAAAATTGGCGATTCGAATGATGTGCGCTAAATTCGTCCCGAAGGTCATTGGACGGACGACCAAAAGAGCAGATTCGAGTGTATTCTTGCGATGACCTTCTGCAACGGGCATCAAGACGATTCCCCAACCCCCTTCCTTCCCCATTTGGCTTCAGCAGTCTATTTTCTATTCTCAAATGTGGAATCCTCCCTCAAATTGGACCCAAAGTGCCGTCAAAGAAGCTTGCTCGCGTGCCCTTAAGGACCTTTCTCCTACCATGAAGCCTTCGAGTCGTGGGGAAGCTGCGAGAGCAAAAGTGACACTCAAGGGATGTACTTTAAAGACTTTTGAGAGGCCTTGCAGAAATATCTGAAATATATCTATTTTTTAACTCTTTTTATAAAAAATTTGAACAAAATGAAGATGATATTGCCTTTGCCGCAATTAAGATAGTTTTTATTTTATTATTCTAACATTAACATTGAATCCCTTGATATGGTTTGGAGGTAATTTCAAACTCGAAGTTGCTGTTCGTTAGTAATGAGAATGGGAGAATCAGATGCCAAAGGCTGTGTAGTTATATCAGCTCATATACCTATCGATCCCTAATTTCCAATATGAGTATGCTAATGATTAAAGAAAACATAAGCAAGGCCGAAGGTCAATTGTTGGCATTAGGTCTAGGGACCTAGTGCTGTCCATCACCAACTCTACCCGCGCAGATCTGCTACGGTCCCCTCATCACTATTCTATGTTCAGAAGCCTTCTTCCGCGACGATTAAGGTGATATTAAGTTCATTGCAGCTCTCTTCTTTTTCGGTTCCTCTTAAAACATTTGGAAAACGCCATGCGACGTATCTTCCGGGATCTACTACACATAAATGGTAAAGAAAATAAATGTGTTCCAGGCGGCATGAAGATAATATCAACCACAAATCTTGTACTGCCCAAAGTCATTTTAACGCCAATATTATTGTAATACACCTAAACCATAACCATAAAAACAGTAATCAACCCGAAGGTCGGTTTGGTAGGTGACGGTAGAGTTCACCCAATACTAAACCCTATACGGCGTGTGAAATTCACACATAAGGGTAGGGGGGCCAGTTCCTTTCCCTGTGCCGGTTATGATTTCCCACGAAGATCTGGTACCCGTGAAGTCAAGCAGCTTGGGTGGAGCTGCAGGTGCCCAGAGTGCCTCGCCTGGGGAATCGAATCCGGGACCCTCCGGTCAGTAGTCCAACGCTCTACCCCCTGAACTCCCGCAACCCACAATACCCCTTAATGTTGTCGAAAGTCAATGTAGAATTGGTCGATTGTATTGTTTGTACGGAAATAATGGAAAAAAATTGACGGATACTATTATTATTTATGCTCACAATTGATTCTCTTAATTTTAAAAGGCACACCATCCAACAGCACCGTCAGCATGTAATAATATATTCGCAAGATCTTACGAGGAACGTACGGAGTCCCACCCAAAAGTGGAAGGACTGATTTTTTTACAAGAATTTTATTGACGATATACTTACATCGACTTAGTAATCTTCAAAGTATGCTCCTTGAGCTGCTACACACTTAGTATAACGTTGCTCCCATTCCCCGTACGCAAAACGTCGTTCCTAGAGCTGTCTTTTCATCAGGGGGAAGAAGAAGAAGTCCAGTGGTGCCAGGTAGGGAGAATGGGGCGGGTGCGGCAACGTGGCAACGCCGTATTTGTCCAGGAGCTGTCTGACAACAAGCGCGCCATTGCACGGCACGTTGTCATGATGAAGCACCCAGCAGTTTGCGATGGCCGGTTTGACTCTTCACCGACTCTGGCCGTTCTCGGAGGCGGGTGAGCACCTGCACGTTAAAGTTCGCATTCACAGTCTCCCCTGGTGGGACAAACTCCTCGTGAACCACTCCATGACGGTCGAAAAACACAATCAACATTGCTTTGATTTTTGATTTGCTCATGCGAGCCTTTTTTGGACGTGGGGACGCGGAAGTGTGCCATTCCGCGGATTGTCTTTTCGTTTCGGGGTCATATTGAAAAACCCATGTTTCATCACCAGTTATCACATTGTCCAAACAATTTTCATCTCGGTGCAAATTGGCTAATACTTCTTCGGAAATGCGCACTCGCGTTGCCTGTTGGTCGACACTCAGAATTTTCGGCACCATCCTGGCGCACACCTTGCGTATGGCCAAATCCTGAGAAATAATCCGTTGGACTTTGGATGCAGACAGACCCAACTGGTCTGCAATTTCTTCACTGGTTAAGCGTCGGTCTGTGTTCAGCAGTGTCCTCACTCTGTCCACATTCGTGTCGGTTCTTGCCGTCGATGGCCGTCCGGAGCGATGATCGTCTTCAACGAGCTCCCTACCCTCTTTAAACAACTTGTGCCACTGTGGAACGGCTTAAGGCAGTGTCCCCATAAGCCTGCTTGATCATATCGAGGGTCTCAGTTGCCGTCTTCCCGAGTTTCGCACAAAACTTCACGGAATAATGTTGCTCTATATTTAGATTCATTTTGTTTTTCGACGCGGACAAAAACCTTGCTTCACTAAAATCGGTGTCCTCACTCAACGACTGCCCGTAGGCGACTGAGGTTGGTGTCGGTCTGTTGCTAAGAGCCCCCTCAACCTTAACTTGCCAGGCAGATCCCCCTCCACCGCTCCGTTCGCGCCAGAGAAAATCAGTCCAATCAGAGCATACACTTTTGGGTGCCCTCCTGTATGACAAGTCCAGAAGATTTAGAAATTTAAATCACGTATTGTATTCTTTTGACATTAAATAATACCGAGAACTAACGGAAACGCAGCGATAATCGGGAAATACTAAACAGTAAAAAATTGGTTACTGGCGCCGCCAGATGGTTTTTTGAAACTTACTTTTAAAGAAACACTAAATTTTGTACATTGGAAGCTAAGTCTTTTTCCATTAATTACGTCGAATGTATTCATTACTTTAACCACTTTTCCACCAATCCATTCACTGATATACTGTCATGTAATCTATTCAGACTTTTTCTCTAATTTAGGGATCCAAGTTCGAATCCCGGTCTGGGACAATTATGTTTTACACTTGAAAATTGTCGCATTGTAATTCGCATTGGCGGATGACTCTGTTAAAAGTTGCCGTCACGAATTTTCCCGCAGTTTATTTGAAATTGTCCTCCAATGCATTGTAGAAAACTATTCTCGACGAGATTAACGAGACTAAGAAGCTACACAATTCCTCAAAGACAACCTTCGAATTTCCATGAAGTGAAGCGACTTCTTTTTAGGATTTCCTCTGACTGCATAAAGGAAAAAGTAAAAATGCAGCAGTATTTACCCCTGGCGTCATAAGATGTTTATCCCTTGGGGAAACTTCGAGAACGAAAAAATTACCATATAGTGCGCGTACAACGGGATAAAGAATCAGAAAATGTGAATAGAAACAATTAACAAATTAATTATATCATCCAATCTGCACTAAATATTAGTCTAATGTTCCGGTGATTAATAGGAGAGCGATTAAATGCTATCCAAGCGGTGTCATCATGCATATTAAATGCTGTCTTCGCCACTTTCACTAATTATTCATAGAGGCTCTACGCGATGTAGCCGATAATCAATTGAACCAATACTCGATCGCTGATAAAACATGGTTAATACTATGTTTGTACTCGTCAAAGTTTCACCTGGACCCCACTAAGGTAGCGCTATCGTCACTGTGTGAGCTGAAATATTGGTTTTTGGTCAAAAAATATATATATTCTGTAAATTTAATGTTAAAAATGCAATTCGGAAAGTTCAATGTATTAGATAAATTGATTTAAACAAGTCTACTTAAACTAATAGTTCTCCTATAGCTAATAAAGAGTGCCTTCGATGAAGCATTACATATGGAGAAGTAATGGCTTATGCATGGGTAGACTGGGAAGCATTGCTAACAATAACGCATCAGAAAATATTCCTCATATCAGTTTCCTTCTTTTTTGAAAATAAATTGATATCCATCGCTGATTTCTATGTTATCCGTAAAAATATCCCCATGTGAACTGAAATTAGTTAAAAAATGGTTCTTCCTGTATAGAATATAGATTTAAAAAGCCTTAAAACCGTCATCACTGGAAAACAAGTGCTAGATAGTGTATACAATCTTAAAATTCCCAAGAACTTGGACTGGTGTAGGGAATACGTATACATAGGCGGGCACAAGTCACACACAGGATATCCCTATCACATTTTAAGAATGCAGTTTCGGCCTCATTGCTTTATTTTCCTTTATAACAGACTCATTCCGCACGTATGGAAGCCAATGCTATCTCATTTTCACTAAGGATCTGCTGCTTCATCTACATCTACGTCTATACAGTACTCCCCAAACCGCCGAAAGGGCGTTAGGCGGGGGGTGTTAGATCGTCAGCCATTCATGCACATTCGCAATCATATTACCTCTACACAAATATTAGTTTGATCATGCACTCGAAAAATGTTAATCACACGAAAGAAAGTACCTGAATACCACAACATTCAATTATAGGATATGTATATTCAAATCATGCGTAGAACTGTTGAAAATATGAGTTTAATTAATGAAAAAATACTATTAAGTAAAGAGCATGTAGTATATGAACAAAATATACTTGTTTCCGACTCAGAAAATTTCAGAAAAAATGTCTTGTATCTTTGTTAGGTCGGAAAATTTTCATACCACCGTCGTATATACAGTCACAATTCTAATATCTCCTATGTGATTACTACCATGTCTATTTTAATCTATAATTTTACGAGAAAAATAACATTTTAAACCTATTCGTTCTCCTATCTTTATCGCTTATTTTACGATCCCGTATTGTACGTGATCTGATCCACTATAGTAAGTGGTTGCCTGTAATATGCCCTTAGCATCCTCAAATCAGTAACATGCCTCAAATTTACGCGGTAAATTTAACCTGTATTTAAGCCTACGGTTAACTATAAGCTCCCATTATAATAATTCTTCCAATAGTTTCGGGATAATGTTACCTTGTTCTTACAACTTTTCGTAAATATAACTGCTCAACGTTGCACTCCGTCTAGTTCCACAATTAAGCCAATTTCATGAGAATTAGCTATCTAAAACAGTGGACCAAATATCCGTTAGACGATTCCTTACATATAAAGGCGAAGTACTCCTAAGAGGTTTTTATTATCACCAATTATCAAGAATTCTCAGTTCTCTTAGACGATAGTAAGTCCCCGTTACTTAAGATGCCTCTGTGGTATTAACTCAGACTACCAGCTAAATAAAAAAACTCTGAAAATTCGACAATACAAGTTCATTTGGAAAATTGCTCTGGGAAAGCAGTAAAATATTAGTGCAAAAACCTACAGCTCCACCCTTGAGTTGGAATTACTAAGCTGAAATTCCTCATAGAAAACTGAAAGTCTTAAAATTCTTGCGTCTTTAACTGCTGGGATACCCTATCAATGGCCGGAAATCATCATTTTTTTATCTTTTAGGGGATATAAACAGGAGTGCACAGATAAACAAATGTAATTATGATTCAGTTTTAAGTAGCATTTGCAGGAAATATTTAAATTTTGACCTTTGCTTTACAGGAAGCTGAGGAAAAGGAGAGACCTTTTTGGAAGAGACAGCAGCAGAATAGTGTGATTTCAGCTGCAATTAAATGACTGCACCGAGAGCATACACAGAGTTCGAGAAACCAAAGGTTGGTTCAAATTTTACAAAACTATTTTCTCTTAGCTTTGATGTCAGTAATCAACTCGGAAAGAGTATGTATATTTTCGACGAATGAGGCCTTCAAAATGAAGAACTGATCCATGAGTGGGCGAAATAATGCGTAAATTACAATAAAGTGTTTTTAGAAGAAGCCTGTGGATTCCAATGCAATGCAGGTACGGTTTTTGGTTTTTTTGCAGATTCAACTATAAGAAATATCAAATGAATTTGTTGGAAAATCTTCAATACATTGTGGCAGTAGGTCTAAGAAAGAAGTTGTTAGAGAGTATGAAAACCCTATGAAATCCCATGCGGCTATGAGCAATCAGCTATGGAAACAACTCATTTTCAGAATTCCTTTTAATTTACTCTTAGAAAATATTCATTTTGGCGAAAAGTACAGGCCCTCCCGCCTGTGTTTCGCACAGTGCCGGTGGCACCCTAGGCCGGCCACGATTTTTGTCGCGTTACATACAAATGAGAATAGAATAATAACGAGACTCGCACTTGTTTCACAATCATTGCCATCCCCGGCTTTTGCCCCAAGTTTTAATGACCTTTGGTAGTTATTGATCTAACCAAAAAAGAAGTTTGGCTTAGCGTTCGCTTACTCACGAGCATCTGTAGAAAAACTGCCTGGATTGTGAACATCAGGGATAAGACCGAAAGGGTAACAATGTTCTAAGCACAGCGGTGCGCCACATGCTGGCATGATGACAGTGCATTCGCTTAGGAAGGAAAGAACATGCACCGCCTTGCGCTGAGGCAACCTTCCTGAAGGGTCAACTCCTCGGCTCTCCGTTCGAGATTTATTCCAACTCAGGCATTTAAAATCAGTTTTGCTTTACGACTCCTTCAAAGTTGGCTGGTGGGGTAGACTCGCTTAGCTACTAAACCCACTTTCAAATAGGTCTTTCTACAAGATCGGCAATAACAGCACATTCTACTGGATCATACACGAATTAATGACACTTATGAAATGTAGCTCGACTGTTATCAGAATTAGGTTCCAATTCATTCACCTACCAGTTTGGAAAGACCGCAGAGTGAGATTTCTCATGATTCCTATGTGCGTTGAGTGGCTGAGCAGTGGCTATTCACAGAACAAAAATTGGATCCAATATGAAGAGTTTGACAGAGCGGTTGAATGAGTTGTTGCCCAATCCGAAAAATGTCGAGTAGAGTACGGGGCCAGCGAGTGAATTCAATCACTGGCAGCAGGGTTGAAGGGCACCATTTGAGATAATAGGCCAATATTATACTCTTTTAACCAAACTCAATGATCTATTTTATTCTCTGCTATGAGATACCATGAATCGAATCCTAAAAAATCTTCGTCCGTCGGTAACCATGGCGAATGAACAAAAAAATTGCAAATTCAAGTCAACTTTTGCATGGCGTACTGTTCATGTGAGGTTTATACTCATTACCATTAATGAAACTTGTCAATCTATTTATGAAAAATTACCTATGCTAATAATTTTACTTTGGAAAAATATCCGATCCCCAATTTACTTTTTAAAACTAGAATTTAGCTACCTAGTTTGTGATTACCTGGTTTTTCATTCAATTTCCCTTTTAATCTTTTCATTTGACCAACTGCTAGTGCCTGCAGGTAGAAAATTCCAATCTCTTTGGACGTGTGTGATTAGTTGACTGGGAAAAATCTTCTCGTTGTGATTTATTGTGACGGTCATTTGATATAGGTTAAAGCTACAAAGTTGATTTAATTTCCTCTTCTAAAAATATTAATCCTTCAAAGTAAGCATATACTTTAAAGAGAAATATCAACTCGGTAATGTAAAATTTGCGGAACAGTTACACTGATACATTTGTTTTTTACCCATACGTCCATGAACAAGAAAGTTACTGAAGATTATGATTAGATAAGTCAGAATCATGCCTCCTACGATAACTTTCTCATGATATGATTGCAATAAATTCACTCACCCGTTATTTTTCCCAATTGAGGTAACACTTAGAAAACTATAAAAGAGAGACTAAAATTTAGAAGTTCAAAGCTTCCAAGAAGGTCTGTCAAATTGCATCCAAATATATACGATAGGTAGCAGCATGACTCAATTATGGACCAAATTCATTTTGACAAACGTGTCTAAAATTTTCTAAATATTTATTTACATATGTCGGAGCATTGTAGAGGAGTAGAATAAGTGGCACATATCGCCTAAGCGTCATTACGAATCATGTCCACTAGTTCCTTGAATGTCATCCAGTTGTCCTTTACGATTCATCGCGTGTTTCGTACGAATTCCGCGAGGTGTTAATATTTCTGCTGCAGCCCTCAACACTTCCTGAATCGCTTCAAACGTGACATGAATGGTTTATTTACGATGCCACAATACATACATATGTAATTTTTTGCTTTCGAGATTGCGTTTATTTCCCTCAATTTCCAAACGCAGAATATTAAATGCCCCGGCAGTTTAAGGCGCGCTTTATTATTGGCAAATGCAAAGCCACTCTTTTTCACACGAGTCACATCAGAAATGTCAGCAGTAAGACATGCGTCGCCGTCTCGGTGGTTAACAACCGGTGAGTCGTAAAACTCTAACAACCGCCTGCGCCATAATTTCACTCATGACGACACAACAGCCGTTTCGCAGCATTGGGAACGTCCCGTGTCAAATCAAATATAATGGTAACGATAGCATTAACCTTGTCTGTAGGTTAACACAATTTTTTACTAATGCAATCTCAGTGTTTCGTAACATTTTGTTATTATGCTTAGAGCAGTTCTTATTGGCCCAATTATACAAAAATGTTCATAGGATATGTATAAATGAATATAATTATATATATACCTGTATACATACATACATACATATATATATATATATATATATATATATATATATATCGATTTCAAGAAACTGTAACAGTAACTTTAACGGAGTCACCCGCTATGTGTGCATTATAATGCAACCATTTCAGAGAGTAAAAATCATCCCGGTCAAGGCGAATGATTTTTACTCTCTGAAATGGTTGCAATATATATCGATGATGCGGAAGTACTCACGAGAGCAATATAACTTTTGGACGGCACAATAGAACACAGAATAAAACAGATAACACGTAAAAGGACACTCACACTGTAGATGATTTAAGCTTTCGGCCTACTCCGAGGCCTTCTTCAGGTCAGACTGAGAGGTTTTGAGGGAAGAGTGCCTGGGGAGGGGAGGGGGGGCGGAAGGTTTAGGGACTGTTGGGAAAGAAATTAAAGATGGCAGTTAAGGGTGGGAATTTTAAAGGATCGGAAATATAGGATGTAAGCGGATTCGCGAGTTCTCACCTCTATGTTGGTGGCTGAATCGGGTAGGGATTCTAGAACTGTTAGGGAAAAGCATTCGTCAAATGATAGGTTGTGTGAACTTGCGTGTAAAGGGATAGGAAGAGAAGAGAGTGAAGCAGAATTACATGAATAGCGGTGATTGCTCATTCGGATGGATAAGGGGGTAATGCATTCGCCTATGTGTAATGAGGTGCATTGTTTCCACGACAAAAGATATATAATATTTTTTGAGAGGCAATTAGCCTGGGAACGGGGTGAAGGGACAATGAGGGGATGTGGGGAGAGGGGAGCAGATCTGATTAGGAGACATGTTTTACATCGGGGGCGATTGCAGGTAGGGGAAATATGTGGAAATTTGTCAGGGCGGGATGTCAAAGGGTTGGTGGATCTCAGAAGGTTTCTGAGATTGGCTGGTCGTCTGTAAGCGACAGAGGGGCATTGGGGCAGTAAGGATGTGGTCGCGTCATTGTCATGTAATATAGGATAAAGTTCCTTGAGAATGGTTTTCAGTCTGTGGGATCCGGGGAAATAGGTTATGCAAAGGTTGAGTCCAGCGTCAGATGTTGGGTTGTCATTCTGTGGTGTGTGTGGTCGGGTGGAGCGGTAGATTTTATCCTGTAGGAGCTTTTCTGGGTAACCGCGTTTGTGGAGTGCATGGTGTAGATTGTGAAGGTATTTGTTGAGGGTAGTTTTGGTGTTGCAAATCCGATGTCCGCGGATAGAGAGAGAGTTGGGAATTGAGCGTTTGGTATGAGAAGGATGACTACTGGTATAGTGTAAATATTGTTGACGATTAGTGTCTTTGATGTGTACTGAAGTGGTGGATTTGTTATTTTGAATTGAGATGTCTTTGTCAAGAAAGGTGATGGTGGAGTCTGAAATGGAAGAAGTGAATTTAACAGTGAAAGAAGAATTTAAGGCCGATAAGAAATTGTCAAGAGAATCAGAGCCGTGTGTCCAGAGCATAAAAATGTCGTCAATGTAGCGGACCCAGAAAATAGGTTGGAAGGGTTGCTGTGAAAGGAAATTCTCTTCAAGGTGGCCCATGAAGAGATTGGCGTACGATGGCGCCATCTAGTATGCGCGTACTCGTCCTCCCGAGGCTCTCTGGACGGACGACAAAAAGAGCAGAGTCGAGTGTCTGCTAGCGAAGACCTTCTGCCAAGGCATCGCGACGATTCCCAACTCTCTTATAGTCCTTACTCAGAAACAATATACTCGTACTGTTTCCTATCACCTAAACAACTGAAATCCTCCTTCAAAGGACACCACCATGGGACCCTACGTCAAGCCGTCAAAGAAGCTTGAACGCATTCCCTTAAGATTACCCTAATCCGAAATCCGCCTACCAGGGAGCCTTCGAGTCGCGGAAAAGCCTCAAGAGCAAAATCTCAAGTCAATGCTCAAGGGATGTACCTCAAATATCTGAAACACAAAATTTAGTTTCGAGACTTTTCCCGATACTTTTTATACAAACAATATATGCATGAAAGAAATTCCAAGGCAAAAAATTATAATCCAGCTCTTGGAAATTTACGATAAAACTCAAGTTATGAGGAAGAATGGACAAGTTACTTCATTCGTCATGCGACTTCATTTCCAGCCTAAAAGCAGGTTTCTTTTTCAAGTGGGTGAACTCCTGCTATTGAATTGAAAATACACCTTGTTTAAATGAGATTAGCACCCATTCCTAATATCTTAAATCCAATAATTTGACCGATTTCGAAACAGTATTTTTAATGGAATTTTTATATTGCATTAATAATTTCTATTAATGAAAACAACTTAGAACATATATGATAGATGAATAATTCCAAGAAAATGGGGGAGATGCCGTAACAGTAACTTTTAACCGAGTCATCCGCTAAGTTTGCATTACAATACAATAATTTTAGAGGGTATAAATCATTCGCCCTCATTCGAGATGTCCCGGTCAAGGCTAATGATCTTTAAACTATCAAATTTTTGCATTTGATTGATAAATATTTATATTTTTCTTATACTTATGTTAGGAAACAGTTCACAGTGGGAGAAAATTCCCTCATTTGTATAAAGCTGTGGTTTTCTCAATGTGACTAGTTAAATTATGTTTGGACAAACTTTCTTTCAACAATTTTTCAATTGAAAACTCAATTTTAAACAAGGGGTACTGTTGAAAGCAGCTCAAAACCCATAAATAAATTTAAACATAAAAAAACTCATTAGGCGTTCAAGTGATTGGTCATCTTTCCAGGTAGTTTTTAACCAAATTTGAAATAACCTCTTTATTTTTTTAGGTCTATTGGACACACCGTTGTTTAGGAAGGCGAAATAATACTTCACCTCCTACATAATCCGAAAATCGTTGGCTAACTTTGTCAGTTTATCAAAGATCTTATGTAATCTTTGGAATAATGCCTTAGGGTAATATTACCCTTGAAAACTGGTGTCTCGTTTCTTGAAAATCAAATGATCGATTAATATGCCTGTGGAGACGGTGACGGTTGCAAACTCTTGGTTTTTTCGGAGCGCGCAGCAAAAGAGAAAAATCTCGTGGAGTACAGATGATGATGATACCGGGTGGGGAATTCTCGTAATAATTCTGGATGTAAAATGAAAAGAATTCTTCTTCGACACTTTTAGTGTGCGCGGGGAGAGAAAGACTGTGCGGAGTGAGAGATATTTTCTTAAAGACGACTATAAATCACATCCGCTGCCTTGAGAGAAGAGAAGGAAGATGTTATTCGCGAAAACCTCCTCTGTCCATAGGATCCCCTGGCCTCCCCTCCATCCCGCTCAGAACCTCGCTCCGTTGGCCAAAAGGTGGGTCCCCTCCCCCTGCATTAGTCACGATCCCTCCCCAAACTCCTCCCTCCCTCTCTCCTCCATCAACATTAACCCGCTGCTCACCTAATTCTTCGGGAGCAGATGCTCTCCTCTTTCCCAGTGCCTCACATCTCTTCCTTTCTCCTCACTTTCCCTGATGTCCTCCAACCCTTTCTCGCTCTCTCTGCGTTTTGCCCCCAAGGAGGGTTTCTTTCACCCATTTAAAAAAAATGAGGAACGCAAGTGCGCGCTCCGCTTTCATGCTCACTAGGTCCACCATTCAGTACTTTTAAGGACGACAGCTTAATCACCTACTGTTTCATCATGTTCTTCAAAAAATAGCAACATAATCAACTTCGATATTTAGCAGGTTTTTGAGGAAAGACGAGCATATTTGTAGGCTGTCTTGACGATATTCATTAATCGTGTAGGGTTTCTATAGCATAAATGTTCCGAATTCAAAATACCAGCTCGGAGATCAAGTTTCTAAGACACGTGATGCCATTTTTTAATTGTGTTTTACTTTACCATCCTAAAATGTTAGATATTTGCTACATAATATTTAAAAAAATTGTTGAGACTGTAAACTAGAAATGTGCTTCTGAAAAAACCTTTCAATTTTTTTAGGCTTTTTCCTAAATAAAAGAGGTTATTGGTGGAAAAATCTATGGTTAAAAACACGAGATATCGTATAAAGAAAATATTACTGATGGCATTGAATGGGGCGTAGTTGAAAATCTTTACGACACTTGGTCCATGAACTAACTTACAAGATATTGCAGCCATTTGTGATGTGGCTGGTTAGAAGAGGTTATAAAATAGAGTAAACAGAAATGGTACCGTGAAAGAATAAATAAGCATAGTAAAGGACGAGAGAAGGCAGATAAAAGTATGTGGAAGGGTGTATGACGATTGAATTCGTAGTTATTGTCGGCGATTTTGAAGAGGCTCATATGGAGTGGACAAAGTTGGAAAGGAAAGTGGCTGGAAGGAAATATACGACAATATGGATGTATGCATGGAAGAGTTTATGCGGTGTCAAAAGTTTTATTGTGGCATGTAATGGTACCGTATCATGCTGTTTGGTTGGACAGATGCAAATGGAGGGGTAATTATTTACTTTGTACATCGTAAACCAGTCTTTTTGTCGTGGTGGAAGGGCTTGTGTGTTCCGATGACCCCTAGAGCTGTGCTGGCGGGAGTAATTATAATTACTCCTGGAAGGGTCACCCATGCCAGATAGGTCGAAGGTTAGGAGCCAGGCGAAAGGTAGTCCACGCAGCATCTGTTCCTCGGTGGGGCGGCTGCAATCGCGTCTGACCACAGTGGGGCGGCCATTAAGTGATGGTGTCAAGTTAAAAACACTATTGAGGAAGGCAACGAGAAACCACCTAAATTATGATTCCCAAGAATATAATGATGGGCACTATAGATAATATGAGTCCTGGCAACTACGGGACTCGGCCCAAGAGGCCGTGTGTCGTGCCCGGCAGCGGGAGAGGCAAGGCTTCCGCGGTCGTCATCCCACGAAACCCTTGCAAGGAAGAAATAACTGCAGCAGGACAGAAGACTCAGAAGAAGGCGAAAGTAGCTAGAATAGGAACCTGGAACGTCAGGACAATGTTGAGGAGAGGCAAATTAGAAAATATTAAGCGAGAGATGGAAAGAGGTAATATAGATGTTTTAGGTCTCTGCGAGGTGAGATGGAAGGATAGCGGGGATTACTGGAGTGACAATTATAGAGTGATATACAGCGGCAAGGACGAGAGCCAACGAGGGGTTGCCGTAATTTTAAAAAAAGGGGTAGGAAGAAGCGTAGTCAACATAGAGCAAGCGACAGATAGAATTTTACTCGTAGAGATTAAAGCAGAGCCGACGAACTTGGTCATTGTTCAGGTATACATGCCACCGAGCAACCACAAGGAGGAAGAAGTCGATAGGATATATGATGAGTTAGAGGATATCATCGCGAGTGTTCCTGCAGGGAAACATTTGATAGTGATGGGGGATTGGAATGCGACGGTAGGCGAAGGAAGAGATGGTGGTGAGGTGGGGGACTATGGGTTAGGCACGAGGAATGAACGCGGGGAGAAAGCAATTGAATTCTGCATGAGACAGGGGTTAGTCATCACTAACACATGGTTTAGACACCACAAAAGGCGTAGGTATACATGGAAAATGCCAGGTGACTCAGAAAGGTATCAGTTAGATTATATTATGGTTAGGCACAGGTTTAGGAACAGTGTTATAAATTCGCACAGTTTCCTAGGAGCGGATGCGTACTCTGTCCACAATTTCGTTGTTATTAAATGTAGCGTCCGTTTCAAAAAGATAAGGCAAGGGCGGCGGGTTAGGAAATGGAATGTAGAAGCATTAAATGGATTAAACGAGGAAGGAGTATCAGCAGGCTGTAGAGAAAATGATGGATGACGGTAACGAACTGAGTACTATCGAAGAAAATAGGAATGTATCAGGCAAGGGATATCGGAAGCCGCTAAATACACTATAGAAACCGTTAACGGGAAAAGGATAAGGAGACCATGGGTAACGGATGAGATGATTGCAAAGATGGATGACAGAAGAAGATGGAAGAATGTAAACACAGAGTTAGGCAAAATGAAGTACAAAGAGTTAAACAATAAATTGAGAAGGGCCACAAATAAAGCAAAAGAAGAATGGTGGAAAACGCAATGCGAGGATATGGAAAGGTTACAGAAGAAGGGTGACATTGGTGCTCTATACAACAAGGTTAAGTTATTATCGGGAAGTAAGAAGGCAAGATCTGTGCTAACAGTTAAAGATAAATGGGGTAAGATAATAGTTGAACCAGGAAAAATCCAAGAGAGATGGAAGGAATATATAGAAACATTGTATGGTAAAGAACTTAGGCCGACAAGGTTAGACATAGAAAAGGAACATGACGTAGAAGAAGATAGCTTAGGTCCAGGCATACTCGACGATGAAATAGAAAGGGCATTAAAGGAGATGAAAGCAAATAAGGCTGTACGGGTGGACAATATTCCTGTAGAAATGTTGAAATGGTTAGGGAAAGGTGGGAAGAAGGCCATATATGGACTAATTCGTAGTATCTATGAGGAAGGAATCTGGCCGGAAGATTTTGTGAGATCGGTGTTAGTTCCTATTCCAAAAAAGGCAAAGGCTTCGTCATGTGAGGATTACAGAACAATAAGTTTGATATCCCACGCAGCTAAAGTTATTCGCAGGATCATCAACAAAAGGATAGAGAGTAAGGCAAATGATTACTTAGGGGATGATCAGTTTGGGGTCAGGAAAGGAAGAGGTACGCATGATGCCATTGCAGTAATGAGATCACTAGTCGAGAGGAATATAGAATACAACCAGGACGTTTTTGCCTGTTTTGTAGATTTCGAAAAAGCGTTTGATAGAGTGAATTGGGAAAAATTAATGCGTGTATTGCAGAAAATAAGAATGAATTGGAGGGGCAGGAGACTGATCCGCAACCTGTACATGTCTCAGACTGCTCAGGTGCGAGTGGGGAACGGAGAGTCCGGATGGGCAGTGTTAGGAAGAGGTGTAAGGCAGGGTTGCCCATTGTCACCGGTACTGTTCAACGTATATGTGGAGGACATGATTAAAGAGGCATGGAAAGAACTGGAGGTAGGACTGAAAGTCGGAGGGGAATTCGTAAAATCGGTTAGGTTCTCTGATGACCAAGCATTAGTTGCTCAGTCAGCCAAGGGGTTGCAAGCATTGTTGAGTGAATTGGAGGTTCAGTGCGATAAATATAGGATGAGAATCAATATTAATAAAACAAAGGTTATGCGATTTTCCAGAAAGAAAAAGGCTAAGCTAAATATTAAAATAGGCGGGGAAAAAATAGAGCAGGTAGAACAGTTTACACATCTCGGAAGTGTTTTGGACCAATACGGTCAAAGTGGTAGGGACGTAAGGAGAAGAATTCCGCTAGGCAAGGAAGTTTTTCTGAAGGAGGAGGGAGTTGATGACGGGGACATTGAGTAGGGATGTTAAGACAAGACTCGTAAAAACTCTGATTTGGAGCGTAGCTATATACGGCGCGGAAACGTGGTCGCTGAAGCAGGAGGATAGACGTAGATTGGAGGCTTTTGAAATGTGGGTGTGGAGAAGAATGGAGAAGGTGAAATGGACCGAAAGGAAAACAAATGAGGAAGTGTTAGAAATGGTGGGGGAGGAGAGGGGTTTGTTGAGAGAAATCCTATGGAGGCAGGAAAAATGGATGAAAGGCGTATTGAGCGGTAGTGGAATGTTGAAGAGGGTAATAGAGGGGAGAATGTTTGGCAAGCGAGGTAAGGGTAGGAGTAGGATAGGGTTGTTGGACGGGATGAAGGGAGGAAAGAAGTACACCGAGATGAAGAAGGACCTGATATAGATTAGTTTGCTAGTTGGGGAGTCACAAAATGTTTATTTGATAGTTGTGTCCATCCAAAAACCTACCTTAACCGGTAGATTACCTAAAAAAAAACCAGTCTTTAGCAATTCAAATGCTCCAAAAATGAAGGATTATTGTATGAAATGAAAATAAATTCAATTAATTATTTCTGTAATTGTATCAATATCTGCAATAGTGCTAGTCATTTACGAGGACAATCATGTGTATTCATTTTCTTACTTCGCATATTAGACTCATGGGAGAATTTCTCTCAGTGAAACGGAATAAATTAGACTGCATCAATGTGATATATTTACGCATGATTTTTACACATGGCCCCTTCGAATCAAATGTTACGTGAGTACCTAAAGCATGCTCAATGTTCTCAAATTTTCTATCTAAATGGAAGCGAATATTTAGAAAATGTTTTTTTTACTTTTACTTTAATAAATTATGTACTTAAGAATGATCATCTCGGAAAACAGATTCTTAAATGAAATATTGTGGCATTGAAAAGGTTAAAATTGATTAGTCCGCCTAACTGCTAAAACGTTCGAAAAACAGCGCGAATTGACGAATGTATTAAATATTTTCCAAAGGACGAAGCTGTATTGACGAAAAAAATATTAATAACTTTATTTGATTATATGGATTAAGCATCAAATATGTTTTCATTGGATTAATACTCTTTCTATCAATCTTTTATCTCTTTAAATCAGTGAAAAAACAGTGCGAATTGACGAATATACTATATACAGTATTTTCCAAAAGAGTATTAATTCAATACGAAAACAAATATTATGCTTAAATTATAGCATCAAAAATAAGTTATTACATATATTTCTTCATTAATTTTACATTGTTTCGTATGAATTGAAACTCAACTATTTCACAAAATTTAACTTTATTTATGACCTTCTTTTGAATAACAAACAGTGTTTCATTTCATACACATCATGATGGAGTTCCACCAAGTGACACCATCCACCATTGCGTACGATTTCACATGGCTTTATTCCCAAGGGACACTTCACTGCTTGGCAATTCCTCAGATTCCTTCCTCAGATTTTTGCAATATCATGTGTCATATTCTGCAATTACACTACAGTGTTGTTGGTGTTTTATTGAAAGTTCATTAGTTTTTACTTATAACATTCAAATTTGGAATTCTCCTCCGTATTAAAGACGCCCTTTATTTCAATTGCTGCCCTCTTCTATGTGTGTAGTAGATCTTAAACTCGCCATTTTTGAAGCGTTTTGGATATTTCAATAAATTCCGGTGTGTGTTCAATTTGAATAACTATGTTAAATTACTACTGGTGAATCTATGTATGAAATGAAACACGTTAAATTAGTTTTCATTGAGGCTTGTGTGAATGGCATGGCAACATTATACCATTGCTTTTTAAACATCATTCTCACATTCTATTTTTAACGATTTTTATTCGGCCAGAGATAACTTAAAATGCCTGTCATAGAGCGGTGTTAGAAAACAATTTTTCTTGAGAAAATCATTTAATATTATATGGGTAGTTGTGTTTAATTTAATTATAAGAATGTAAATCTAGTTGAGAATAGTAACTGTTATATGGATCTTTATTCCGGATATTTAGATTTATTTGTGTTGAAAATTGATAGTCCTCCTATCAGCATGACTTCAAAATATGCATACGATTATTTAGTTCCAGTCAAGGAAACTTTTTTGGGCTTGTGATCTGCTCGACTTCACCTCCCAGTGTGTTCAACTTTTATTTTAGTTCCGGTCCCTTTTCTTTGTATCTATATCCACGAGAATTCATAGAAAAAAATACACATATATATATATATATATATATATATATATATATATATATATATATATATTCATTCACATTGAAATAGAGATAAGGAAAATGGTAAAGGAACACATATAAAGGACGAACACAAGAGAGGTGGGGATGGCGGATGTGAGCAGATCACGAATGTAATAACATTTTTCTCGACCGGGACTTGAACACCGGATCTCTCCACTTGCCGGGCGGATGCTCTAAACCACTTGAGCTATCGAGTTACACTGAAATCTGCGATCTTATAAAGCGCCAAAGTGCTCCGAATCATTGCCCAGAAGATGGCGTTAGGGAGCTGTTACACCCACCAAAGGAGAAATTGACAAACACAAGAGGAGAATGGACAGTAGGTTAGCAAGCACACAACATCATAAAGGATAGGAACGGTGCGTTTCATGGCACGCATAGCCAGAAGAAGAGACGAGCCACATTGGCCAAATACACATTCAAACACGAAATACTGCTATATGGCGAATAAATATTCATTCACATTGAAATAGAGATTAGGAAAATGGTAAATGAACACAAATAAAGAAATCTCTCATATGTTCGTCCTTTATATGTGTTCCTTTACCATTTTCCTAATCTCTATTTCAATGTGAATGAATATTTATTCGCCATATGGCAGTATTTCATGTTTGAATGTGTGTGTGTAAATATATATATATATATATATACACACACATATTCATTCAAACAGAAATAGGTATAAGGAAAGGGGATAGGAAAACACATAATAGGCGAAGACAGGACATGTGGGGAAGGGAACGTTTTCCTATCCCCTTTCCTTATACCTATTTCTGTTTGAATGAATATTTGTGCGCCGTATGGCGGGATTTTCAAGTTTGAATATATATATACATACATATATTCATGAAGCTGCGAGATGCGCGCGCATCTCGCAGCGTCAAATTTTTATTGAAAATGGTGAGTGCACTGTCACCGTATTATCAATGCCAATACGTTCTGTGATCATGCACACACTTAACCGACGAGGTCTGAATTCAGCTCTTTACGCACACACTTCAGGATAACATCGTTACCGATACTTAGTATACAAGCCTTGTGTATTGCGTCGTTTTAAAATGTGCGGAGCCTTGTGATCAAGGGAAGGTTGTGTCACTTTGCTCTCTTCCACCTACGGAAGAAAAGCAGCGGGGAGGTTTTTGCTCTTAGCCTTGTGCAGGTTGACGCGGCAATATCCCTTCGTAAACTGGCGGCTTGCGACGGCAAGAGTGATTGATTGCTCGTTGCCTCGTTTCATCGACCAAGGTCGAGGAAGTCGTTAAAACGCACTTCATGGCGACGGAGCGCCCAGAAAGATATACTACTCATTCATTACTTTTCGGTGTTTCGATCAGGTCCTGACAGACACGGACGGCGGGGAAACTCGGTCAAGTCCCGCCGCTGGCCGTTTACGTTTATTTGGTTTAATAGGTTGAAACAAGGGGGCGCCAAAAACTGTTTAAGAGTGATTGATGGCCATTGAAACGTCACTTATCTAACGATAAGGTGTTTCGAGAGATTATTCGCATGAATGTACTTAAAATTAAACCTTTAACTACACATTTATTCACCAATTTTTATATCACACTCTTCCGTATGTGGGCATATGTATCCATTAAAATCATATACACAGTAATCAACGCGAAGGTCGGTGTTTGGTAGGTGATGGTAGAGTTCACCCAATAGTACTAAGCCCTAAATGGCGTGTGAAATTCACACATCAGGATAAAAAGGGAGGGTAGCTCCTTTCTCTGTGCCCGTTATGGTTCCCCAGGAATATCTGGTACTAAAAAAATCACAAATTTTTGTTCGGAGTTGAGGGTGCCCATAGAGGCTTGCCCGGGAAAAGAACCCGAGCCCATCGGTCAGCGTACCTATCTATATATCACATTTTTAATTATTCTTAGGAGTGGCTTTTAAAAATTTATTTTTTCTATCATATACGGGATATAGATGTATCCCTCCCATGGACTACCACCTTGACGTGGTGGAAGGGCATGTGCGTTCCGATGGCCCTAGAGCTGTGCTGGCGGGAGTATTAATCATTGCTCCTGGTAGGGTCACCCATGCCAGATAGGTCGAAGGTTAGGAGCCAGACGAAAGCTGGTAAAGCGCAAAGGTAACATCCTCAATCAAATCACTTAATACTTCCGTTCAGTAGCGTCCCATTAACCGGGCTCAAGTGGTTTCAGAAGGAGGCAGCAAATATTTTCAGTGTATTCGATTCGAGGAACAAAAATGAAGAAAATTGTTTCCTTCACTTCTCATTGCTATATTTTCAAAGTTAGAGTTTGATTGAGTGAATATTTTGAATTCGTTGCTACGATTTGAACACAACGTGCGTCTACCCAAAGCAGCTACGACACTCCCCTACGTATGCGTTCCACACGATCAGTAGCGTACGTTTGAACTAAGAAGTTCGTGCAGGAGTTAGATTCATTTCTGGCTATATACATTTAAAATTAGTTGTTTCCGTCTTTTCTTTAATGTTTAAGGGCAAATTTCAGTTATTTAATCTCAATTCAAATATACTTTATAAATACCTGAAAAGTTTTAATTCAGGGCAAGAGTAAACCTCATTGATATATGGTATTCGAGGAATATTCGAAAAGTAAGGACTGTTTTCTTATATTTTGGATTGGCGGGTAAGAACAAAGTTGTGAAAATCCAGCTCAATATGTTGATTATTTTCCAAAGCTACTCAAGTATTGTGTTGACTCAACAGTCATTTTCTTGTCCGTTAATGCACATAACAATGCCGTCGACAATTCTTGATCCCGCGGTGTGCGTGTTGTGATTCGAATTTGTTGTTCAAACGATCATTAGCTGTCTACATTTGTCAGGAGTTCATGGCAATACAGTAAGAAATACTTAAGTGAAGGAAAGATTTGAAAAATGTGCCGATAATTCAAAAATGTGCAAACTGAGGAGTGGAATGGCGCGCACAGTATCCAGACCATCTAAATCATTCAACAAGTGAAACAGGAACCGCATTCTGATCGACAATTGACGATTAGTGATTACTCTAGCTGATTAATTTCCACTTTTTGGACACACTATTATTTACACGATTGTTACGGATATACTTGGATATGAAAAACTGTGTGCCAGATAAGTTTCTAAAATGCACACCAACCAACACTGAGAGCAAAGAATATTGAGTGCAGGGTCATTTATGAACCGCTATTGACAGTCCCGACCTTGCACCTAGCGACTATTTCCTCTTCTTGCACTTGAAACGGTGGCTTGGGTGGACAAAGGTATGGACACAATAAGGAACTCAAGACCGCCGTAGTCAACTGGTTCAATTCCAAGGAAGCAAACTTCTATGCAGAGGGATGAAAGGAGGTAGTGCAGCATTACAAAAATAGCTTAGAAGTGGACGATGATTATGTAGAGAGGTGAAATAGGTTTGTAGGGAACCAAAATCGTCAACAAAATCTTTTTATAAAGAGTATATATTTAAACAAACGGACTCAACTTTAAAAATAACTCTCGTACAACCACTGGTCATAATTATTTAATCTCGGAACCAAAATTTTCCTTTAATGTGACACGAAAGCAAACCATTCACCATTACGCTGATTTTTGGTGCATTGCTACATTCAATTCGTTGCCATTCATTTGAAAACTTTTATGCCCTGTTTATTTATATTGCACATTTAGCTATAGTTTTTTTATTTCGAAATCTTGCTTCAAGGGATACTTAATACATAGCTGGGGTAATAAAAAGAAAAACACTCCCATTTTTTACTGTCTCAAAGTATAGGCAGTTTAAATCTTTATCAAAACGCAATCCAAGGATAAAAAGACAGAAGGAGTCGAGCTAATTGCTATTGTGGATTTGCAAAAATTTCAGAGTGTAAAAATCATTCGCATTGACCGAGATTTGAACTCTGATCCCTCGTTATCCGGCCGAGTGCTTTAGTCAATTAAGCTATCGAGACGTCCTCTAAAACACCGAAATTTTGATGACTCGGGCAACAGTTACTGTTGCGGCATCTTCCCGCAGCTTCTTGAAATTTGCTATTGTGAATTTATGAGAGGTGAACAATTAATTATATTTCTATATACTGCCTCGGAAACTTAGAGTATAAACTATTGACATAGTCATTGTGTCAATGAAACAGTCAGTAGTTAGTCATGAGAAATGAACGCGGGGAGAAAGCAATTGAATTCTGCAGGAGACAGGGGATAGTCATTACCAACACATAGTTTAGACACCAAAAAACGTGTAGGTATACATGGAAAAAACCAAGTGACTCAGAAAGGTATCAATATACTACAGGCAATACACTTGCATATTATGGTTAGGCACAGGTTTAGGAACAGTGTGATAAATTCGCACAGTTTCCCAGGAGCGGATGCGTACTCTGTCCACAATTTCGTTGTTATTAAATGTAGCGTCCGTTTCAAAAAGATAAGGCAAGGGCGGCGGGTTAGGAAATGGAATGTAGAAGATAATAAATGGATTAACGAGGAAGGAGTATCAGCAGGCTGTAGAGAAAATGATGGATGACGGTAACGAACTGAGTACTATCGAAGAAAATAGGAATGTATCAGGCAAGGGATATCGGAAGCCGCTAAATACACTATAGAAACCGTTAACGGGAAAAGGATAAGGAGACCATGGGTAACGGATGAGATGATTGCAAAGATGGATGACAGAAGAAGATGGAAGAATGTAAACACAGAGTTAGGCAAAATGAAGTACAAAGAGTTAAACAATAAATTGAGAAGGGCCACAAATAAAGCAAAAGAAGAATGGTGGAAAACGCAATGCGAGGATATGGAAAGTTTACAGAAGAAGGGTGACATTGGTGCTCTATACAACAAGGTTAAGTTATTATCGGGAAGTAAGAAGGCAATATCTGTGCTAACAGTTAAAGATAAATGGGGTAAGATAATAGTTGAACCAGGAAAAATCCAAGAGAGATGGAAGGAATATATAGAAACACTGTGTGGTAAAGAACTTAGGCCGACAAGGTTAGACATAGAAAAGGAACATGACGTAGAAGAAAATAGCTTAGGTCCAGGCATACTCGACGATGAAATAGAAAGGGCATTAAAGGGGATGAAAGCAAATAAGGCAGTGGGGGTGGACAATATTCCTGTAGAAATGTTGAAATGGTCAGGTAAAGGTGGGAAGAAGGCATATATGGACTGATTCGTAGTATCTATGAGGAAGGAATCTGGCCGGAAGATTTTGTGAGATCGGTGTTAGTTCCTATTCCAAAAAAGGCAAAGGCTTCGTCATGTGAGGATTACAGAACAATAAGTTTGATATCCCACGCAGCTAAAGTTATTCTCAGGATCATCAACAAAAGAATAGAGAGTAAGGCAAATGATTACTTAGGGGATGATCAGTTTGGGTTCAGGAAAGGAAGAGGTACGCGTGATGCCATTGCAGTAATGAGATCACTAGTCGAGAGGAATATAGAATACAATCAGGACGTTTTTGCCTGTTTTGTAGATTTCGAAAAAGCGTTTGATAGAGTGAATTGGGAAAAATTAATGCGTGTATTGCAGAAAATAGGAATGGATTGGAGGGACAGGAGACTGATCCGCAACCTGTACATGTCTCAGACTGTTCAGGTGCGAGTGGGGAACGGAGAGTCCGGATGGGCAGTGTTAGGAAGAGGTGTAAGGCAGGGTTGCCCATTGTCACCGGTACTGTTCAACGTATATGTAGAGGAAATGATTAAAGAGGCATGGGAAGAACTGGAGGTAGGAATGAAAGTCGGAGGGGAATTCGTAAAATCGGTTAGGTTTGCTGATGACCAAGCATTAGTTGCTCAGTCAGCCAAGGGGTTGCAAGCATTGTTGAGTGAATTGGAGGTTCAGTGCGATAAATATGGGATGAGAATCAATATTAGTAAAACAAAGGTTATGCGATTTTCCAGAAAGAAAAAGGCTAAGCTAAATATTAAAATAGGCGGGGAAAAAATAGAGCAGGTAGAACAGTTTACATATCTCGGAAGTGTTTTGGACCAACACGGTCAAAGTGGTAGGGACGTAAGGAGAAGAATTCCGCTAGGCAAGAAGGCTTTCTCAAGGAGGAGGGAGTTGATGACGGGGACGTTGAGTAGGGATATTAAGACAAGACTCGTAAAAACTCTGATTTGGAGCGTAGCTATATACGGCGCGGAAACGTGGTCGCTGAAGCAGGAGGATAGACGTAGATTGGAGGCTTTTGAAATGTGGGTGTGGAGAAGAATGGAGAAGGTGAAATGGACCGAAAGGAAAACAAATGAGGAAGTACTAGAAATGGTGGGGGAGGAGAGGGGTTTGTCGAGAGAAATCCTATGGAGGCAGGAAAAATGGATGAAAGGCGTATTGAGTGGTAGTGGAATGTTGAAGAGGGTAATAGAGGGTAGAATGTAGGGCAAGCGAGGTAAGGGTAGGAACAGGATAGGGATGTTGGACGGGATGAAGGGAGGAAAGAAGTTCACCGAGATGAAGAGGGACCTGATATAGATTAGTTTGCTAGGTGGGGAGTCACAAAATGTTTATTTGATAGTTGTGTCCATCCAAAAACCTACCTTAACCGGTAGATTACCTAATAAATAAAATAAAAGTGGGAAAGGGTTAGTCTGATGCAGACGTTCTTTGTCATTTTTATTTAAGAGGAAACATTTCCTTTTATAATGTCATACCCTGAATCTAGTACGTCATTCCCGCTGGTTTAACAGTATTTTCGCATTTGTTTGACAGGAATTGCTTTTCTTCCCTACTGCCCACTCGCAACCCTCTACCTCTTTTAAGCCGCCTCTCCACCGTCCGTCTTTATTCCCTAATTGTCTTTTCTCGCGAACCAAATTATAAGGCCCTTTCCACCGACGGAAGAGATTCATTCCCTTGAATTTCCATCTTTCTCATTTTTTACTAATTTTCACTTCTTTCGTTTTGTTTTTTTTAATTCTGAAAGTCGTTGGACTTAAATGCAGTTTGAGCAGATTGAGTTTTGAGGGACTTTGATCAAAAGGTCACTCCGACTTTTGTATTTACTGCTGTTGCTTCCGAGAGAAAAGACGCAGTCTGCCCAAAGGTTTCTGAGATCTCATTTTTGCGTCCATCACACGCTATGTAAGAAAAAATCCTCATTTTTACCTGGCCATTTTCTCTTAGAGAGATCGATCCATAATAGATTATATTAATTTCTATAAGTGTAAATCAACCTTTAAATGTCTCTCTAGCCTTCATCATAAGCTTTGAAACGTGTTTGAAAACAAAATACTTATGTTTCAACATATTCACCCTTTGATATTCCATTAATATTTCAGGAATGAATTTGAAAAAAATAATGGTTGTAATTGATTGCATTGGAGACGTAGGAGAAGGAGTGCGTTGGCAGAAGAATGAATTCTAGAAAGGCTTATGCTAATCGTGGGAAAACACTTCATTAAAGATTGTACCGCTGCATAGATCCGAAACCTACATTTGATTAAAGGAGAGGATTGACTTTCGGAAGTTCGAGTTAGTGGGTGTGTGTGAAAATAGCTACGGAAAAACTGGAGATGTAGGGAGTGTAACAACGATATTATCAAAGTATTGGAGTGGAAGGGGAAGTTTTTAGGAATTAACAGGAAAGGTGGTTAAGATGGCTGGAATAGATTTTAATATAAATTGGAAGTTGGAAGAAGCATGAGGAGGATTATGTGAGGCGAGAGAAGGAAAATAACAGATTTTTTAGACTGGATAAAATTAAAATTACCACACGAAAAACTGAACAATTGAGATGTATGAAGGAAACAAGTTTTTAGTTTGGCCGAAATCACTTGATATGCTTTTCTTCAAAGTATTAGCGGGATCTCACTTCAGATAAACTACAGATTTAGAAAATTTTCACTCGTATAATTTACGTTAAACCAGGTTTTATAATGTACATATGAAAAGTATTTTCCTTGTAATTTTACGATAATATAAATGGGAAATGTATGCACTTTGTGCAATTAAATTAACATTGCCAATTTGATCTGTTATTGTATAAATAAAATTATTTTGAAATTCGCTAAACCTAAGGAAATATATTAATCGAGATAAGTTTTATGCCTCTACGCTGTCTTTGAGAAGCGAATTGTCCGTTCCAATCCAGAATTAAGATTTTTCTTTAACAATTATATTCTATTAAGCGCCCATTAATGGTCTATGAGATTATGTAAAATGTAAACAAATTCTCTTATTTCTTCTACGATATGCCTAATCTCTATACATACACCTTCATTCGACAGTGAACTTTTTATTAATCTGTAAAATAAATTCATATACGTTTCAAAAAGTCCTTACTTAACCAAAACGAAGCATTTTTGGAAATTTTTTTTTAGGTAATCTACCGGTTAAGGTAGGTTTTTGGATGGACACAACTATCAAATAAACATTTTGTGACTCCCCACCTAGCAAACTAATCTATATCAGGTCCCTCTTCATCTCGGTGTACTTCTTTCCTCCCTTCATCCCGTCCAACATCCCTATCCTGTTCCTACCCTTACCACGCTTGCCCAACATTCTCCCCTCTTTTACCCTCTTCAACATTCCACTACCGCTCAATACGCCTTTCATCCATTTTTCCTGCCTCCATACGATTTCTCTCTACAAACCCCTCTCCTCACCCACCATCTCTAGAACTTCCTCATTTGTTTTCCTTTCGGTCCATTTCACCTTCTCCATTCTTCTCCACACCCACATTTCAAAAGCCTCCAATCTACATCTATCCTCCTGCTTCAGCGACCACGTTTCCGCGCCGTACGGGCTACGCTCCATATCAGAGTTTTTACGAGAAAGCCTCCTTGCCTAGCGCAATTCTTCTCCTTACGTTCCTACCACTTTGACCGTATTGGTCCAAAACACTTCCGAGATATGTAAACTGTTCTACCTGCTCTATTTTTTCCCCGCCTATTTTAATAATTAGCTTAGCCTTTTTCTTTCTGGAAAATCGCATAACCTTTGTTTTATTAATATTGATTCTCATCCCATATTTATCGCACTGAACCTCCAATTCACTCAACAATGCTTGCAACCCCTTGGCTGACTGAGCAACTAATGCTTGGTCATCAGCAAACCTAACCGATTTTACGAATTCCCCTCCGACTTTCATTCCTACCTCCACTTCTTCCCATGCCTCTTTTATCATTTCCTCTACATATACGTTGAACAGTACCGGTGACAATGGACAACCCTGCCTTACACCTCTTCCTAACACTGCCCATCCGGACTCTCCGTTCCCCACTCGCACCTGAGCAGTCTGAGACATGTACAGGTTTCGGATCAGTCTTCTGTCCCTCCAATCCATTCCTATTTTCTGCAATACACGCATTAATTTTTCCCAATTCACTCTATCAAACGCTTTTTCGAAATCTACAAAACAGGCAAAAACGTCCTGATTGTATTCTATATTCCTCTCGACTAGTGATCTCATTACTGCAATGGCATCACGCGTACCTCTTCCTTTCCTAAACCCAAACTGATCATCCTCTAAGTAATCATTTGCCTTACTCTCTATCGTTTTGTTGATGATCCTGAGAATAACTTTAGCTGCGTGGGATATCAAATTTATTGTTCTGTAATCCTCACATGATATAGACTTTGCCTTTTTTGGAATAGGAACTAACACCGATCTCACAAAATCTTCCGGCCAGATTCCTTCCTCATAGATACTACGAATCAGTCCATGAGGAAGGAATCTGGCCGGAAGATTTTGTGAGATCGGTGATAGTTCCTATTCCAAAAAAGGCAAAGTCTATATCATTTGAGGATTACAGAACAATGGGTTATTTACCTCAAGTTTGCCATTATCAAATTTTTAAATTCCATCCATGTACGTGCCTCTGCTTTTGAAGTTTTTGTAACTTGCCTTAAGGTATAGCAAAAACCTTATCAATGGGTGTGATTAAAGGTACACATATTTTTGAGGAGTAGTCAAAAAAACAAACAATTCTAAATTCCAGAATTGATATGAATCCCCAATGTTCCGGAATAATATCTGGTGTTTTTTATTTTAAAGGGAGTCAGAGAATTATAATTTTTTTACCTGATTTTCACGAAAAACATTTTTCGTGCAAATCAGAAAAACGTTTTTCACTTTTCATATGTGGAAATAGATGTACCTGCCTACGAAAATGTATTTGGAAAGCAAATATGAACAACAAACATACGTCTTTAAATTACTATTTTCCATAATTTTCCCGTTTGATTACAGTTCAAGAATTATTAGACTTAGGGTCACTTTGATAATTTATGTGGGAGACATTTTTACAGTGCAAACGTATCATTCTTCGACCGATCGTCGAACTAGTAAGTCCCAATCGACTCAAGTATCGACTGATTCGGCCAAGTGATGATAACAGGGCGTCTACTTATCTAGGGTTTGCATGAAATGTATCGAAAAAATTTATTTATTTATCAGATATTGCTACGTATCTCTTAAAAATTCTTCGAAGTAAATCACTTGAAAGTTGACACACTTTTTCCGCTGGGTTTTCCGCGACTCAAAGATTCCCTGCTGGACGGATTCCGGAAGGTCCTTAATGGTTCACGTTCAAGCTTCTTTGAAGGCACCATTGTGCTGGTGTCCTTTGAGGGACGGTGGATTTTACTTTTGGGAACAGAAAATAGTCTGCTGGTGCTTAGTCGGGACTGTAAGGGGGTTAGGGAATCGTCACGATGTCGATGCAGAAGGTCTTCGCAAATAGACACTCGACTATACTTTTGCTCGTTTTATTAGTTTAGTTCAGATCTTTCGCATCATCAAATTTTCAATGATAATAGTGTGTGTGCTTTCATGTGATCAAAGGTGATATGATCTACGATCACGCGCGCACATAACCGACACGGTCTGAATTCAACACTTCACATGCAAGCGTTGCACGTCGACGGCCGTACAACGCGAGGCTCGTCCTCCACACTCTCTCGGTCATCTTTGAAGGGCTTGTGCCGCCTATTGACTGCAGTTTGTGACATGCTATTTTATTTGAACACTTAACAAAGCATGCCCAACGTCTCCGTGACCTATTTCCCCAGCCCAACACAAAAACATTTATGGTGTGCTGCTGTTCAATCATTCGTTGAATTTTGCGCTTGCACCGAGTCACTCGACAGGGGTCCACTAAACATACTATCTAGCCTAAACAAACGCTCGAACGTGATTGGTGCTGAACGCGTGTTCATGGCCTGATCCCCATTATTGAGCCTGCGCGGTGCGAGCGCTCTGCGATGTACAGTCACGGCAAGTAAAATTGTTTCCTTTCTCCGGTACTTTTTATCAAACCTTTTATTTTGAATTTCATCTCAAAGCTGAAGTGGCTTTGTCAGGCTACTTAGGCTTAGAGATGCCAAAGGCACTTGGTCAGATATCGAGGGGTTGCTCTTTAATTCCAGGTGAAGAGGCACATCTCATGCATTCATTGTGAAATTTTTCGTTTTTGTAGATGCATGCACCCTCCGATAAAGTTATTTTAGTGGTATGTGCCGCATATTACTTTAATATACTTTGACTGCTCGCTGTGGGAAATAGAATGCAAATGGTGGCTTTACCAAATTCTAGTTCAGCGGACAACATAAAAATATTCAGCATATGCCCAGTGCTTGAAAATAGTCTTTATGATAAAATAAGATGAAATTCGAAGAATGATGGCAATAATAATTTTAAAAATGTCACGGGAGGGAAGTATTGATTACTATTATTATTTTTAACTCAAAGCAGAAAACTCTATTTTCATATTGGACCAACATTTTTGGAAAGTATTGGAGCTCCAATTTTCGCTCTTTCTAGTAGCTCTATTTTGGTTCAATCAGTATCCAGCAACGCTGTTTGTTCCTTCCGATGCCTCGAAGATATTTTATAAATGTGTCTATTCGTATTTTTTTATTTATAATCGTATTCCGTTCGTATTTTATAATTTTATCTTCGTTTCCTTTGTAACATAACTTCAATGAATCTTGTATTACGCAGTATTTTTATTTAATTTGCAATAAAATAAGATCTTATTGTCGTGTTTTCTGCTCTGACCTTCCACTCACTATTCTCAATGCAATTTAATGGGGAAGTTATTTTAAAAAAAGAATGAAAATATTTTTTACGCTAGAAGGTAAAGGAAATGTGACCCAGTTAAATGTGCTCCAGATGATCACATTGCGTCAGAAAGGTTGAAGTATTGAGTTAAACTGTGAATTAAATTTACCAAGAGTACAATGAGATGCAAATCAGACATATTAAAGAGCATTCTAGCATAGCAAAATTCATGAACTCAACAGAATCGAAAATAAGCACCAAACCTTTGAAACTCTTATCAAAGGGTGACTTATCCAACAAGAACTTTATGTTTACCCATAACTGCATAATACTGATAATGGACCAGCTGGGTACCTAAAACCCTCTACCATAAGTCACATTGATGGATTTCGAGGGTTGACAAAGGAACTCATCCAAAAAAGTGCATATCGTGAAATGCTAGAAAATCATAGGAGAAGGGACAGGTAGTTGACTGTTCGTTTACCGGGTTTAAAAGTTTCAAGTGCCATAGGGAGAAATACATGAACGAACTGCGTCTCATAATTTAGTGCGGAAGAAATGGACCATTTCCATAATAAATAACGCGTCCCATCAAAATTCGTCCCTTTCGGGTGCTGACTGATGAACATGAGTTTTTCGCTAGAACCGAAACTTCCGTGATCCCGCAGCAGCCACCCTACTCTCCAGACGCGTGTGGCTCCATCAGACTTTTATTTGTTTCCAAAGTTAAAATCCACCTTGAAAGAGCGTCGATTCGACTCTATTGCGGACATTTAAACTAATTGTACGGCGGACCTGAAGAGGATCCAAAAAGCGGCTTACCAGGCAGGGTTGGAGAGCTGGAAGAAATGTTGGCAAAGATGTGTCGTAAGCCAAGGCATGTACTTTGAGGGCGACAAGTTCCATTATGATGTATCCGTCAAAAAAAAACAGGTTATAAAATTAGTCCTGTCTTTTTACGATCACACCTTGTAAATACCCGACGATTCCTTCTTTAATCCAACTCTAGGCCATTATACAGCATTCAGAAGCCCTGAGGATGATGATGGAGTCGGTTATCGAAACGCCGGCTGAAATGAAGACACTACTAACCCGGTGGACCCTAACTCGAGAGGATTTCACCCAACATTTAATTGCTAATTAGCGGACATTTTAAAATAAATAACCCCATACTCGCTCTTGATGAGAACTCGAGAGATGCTCCTAATTTGGTGCAAAGGGCTTTTCAACCGCCCGGGCTAAACCATGCGCGCTGATAACCAATATCCATTGCCACCTTCCCACCACCGAGATAACCTTTCACAACCAAAACCGACTCCTTCCCACGGGAAGAGCAGGCGTCTCTTCGGGGAGCGACATGCTCTGACAGCAAAATCCCATGCCCGAAATTCAAGCGACGGAGGCAAGACGTTTGGAGGTCCCCAGGCGGCGCCGTCTCAGTGCGCGGGAGATAATCCGGGGACTTGTTGCGCCTTGGTTTGGGAAGGAAGCGAGGCCCCTTTCGCGTTCCCTGAGCCCTAAGGGAATCCAGTACCACAAGCACAGTGTCTGAGTAATCATCCCCATGCATAAGTAAAGCCTCATACGCGGCTGGTTATTGCGTAATTGCTCAAGGGAGTGAGTCTAATCGTCGGATCCACGTAGTGTGCTCCATTTGTCCGAGAAGTTTAAAGGGGAATGCGAGAGGGGGCAAAGAGAGGTGACTACGTACCGCGCCACATCTATGCGGTGCTCTCAACCGGTTGAGTGACAAAATTTAATACCATAAGTGAGGTATTAAAATTTGATTTTTTTTCTAATTGCCAACACTTCACAGCAACCTACAACGAGAAGGTATTAAATGTTGTCGTAGAAAAAAATGATCAAGGTAATATTCCTTAATTGCTAGGAGGCCAATGGAAATATTGATGAATCTCAATAATAAAATAGATTTATAAAATCCATCCAACTTCGTGAGGATCTCATATAACACTTGCAGCATATTCTATAAATGAAACCTAACCTACGACAGATAACATTTATCTTTGACCTTTTCATCACATTTGCCCACTACTCTTCTAATAAATCCTTTTTTTGTTAGCTTGTCCACATACTATATTCCCCGTACTTATGTTTCACTTAGAAGATATCGTGAGTGAGGGTAACACATAGGTATTTTAATCTAGTCTACACATTCCAATTAGGTGTTCACGATGCAGTAGGCGTTCGGGAGGGAATTACACTTTTTCCAAAAATGTCATCACTACACACTTTTTACGGTTAATTCTCTTTGCCAAGTGTCGCACCAGCGTTGCATGGTATTTAGATCTTCTGATAAAGATTCTTCCTGTGGAAGCGGACGCATTTAACACCGCTGGCGCCTCTATAAAGCCTAAGCCTTATTAAAGTTCCAGCTGAACAACATAAAAAAAATATCAGTTGAAATGATATTCATCTTCATTCAATAACGCTTCCATGCATCATTTGAAGTTGTCCACGCTGAAATCATTCCACCTTTAACAAATTAACGAAATACAAACCTTTAGCAAAGTTTTGAGCGTATTATCTCACCAACTTTTCCATGGCCACTCCGCGAATTTTCACACTAATATATAAGCGTTAGCTCTTTGTAGCTAAATCACCATTTTGCGCCCACAAGGAATAAAATCGGCATAAACAAATATTTACACCGTCAGTTAAAATTTTACATTCATATAATTCTATACATTTTGTTTTAAATTTTACTGAATGCAATATTGTTGGTCATGAAGTTGTACATTATTCGCCGTGCATTCTCCATTCATGAGTGGATAACGCCTCAGTAAGCATGTGACCTAAAATGTTGAGAGTGGAAAATCGTAGGTAATAAACAATCATCCATAAACCAACTGAAAAATAACCTCAGTTCACATTGCCAATGATTTATTCTGCATTTTTAATTTTATGAAACTAAATGTATGAAGACTGCTAAACGTTCAATAAATGTTTTGTGAATTTATTTCCTGGATGCATTATGCAAAAACACTCTGGAGCATTTCCGAAAGTTAACCAAAATTGCATCATATCTCACAAGAGCCTATTGCATTAGTTTGCATGAGTATGATAGACTATGCGGAACAGTTTATATTTTTGGCAAACTATTTTAATTTAACTTTTTCAACGAGCCATTACTTCAATTAGTAGCTGAATGGCTGGCATCTTATTAGTCAGAGATATATACAAGGTCATCAAGATTCTAAGTTTAGCCGCATCGCTTAAGGTTGCTGGGAAAACCATTATTCTAAATCATCAGCAGACTAAATATACTCTCTTTATGATATGTTATACACACTCATGAAGAGGAAAGGTGTAATATTCTCTTTAACTTCGATACTTTAGGTCCACGGCCATAATTATACATAATTGTACTATGAAGAGGATATTGAAGAATATGCTATCCTATCTTTAAGACTCCGTAAATATCAAAGACATGTTATTAACTTCTCAGATTATGTATTTAGATGAAATATCACAGTCCCCGCACTGGTTGATGACCTTTAAATGACAGGTTCACTCTTTCCTAATTTCGGTAAAATAAAATACCAAAAATATATTTGAGTTTTATATCGATGTTTATCGTTAAAATCTATAACTTTCACGTAAACCTGCATTCAATTATAAACAAAGGTAGATCATCTTCCCCTCAGTATATTTTTCGAAGGCTGGTTCACTAAATCCGGACAACATTAAGTCGAAAATCTTCAGGAGACGCCTGGGAATACTCGTCTTGACTGTAAAATTATGCTATGATGATCCAAAGTGGTAAGCACATGACGCTCTCCAAACCGTTATTTCTATTCAACTCCCGAGTCAAGTTAAAGCATTATAAAACGACAGTAAAATATGGAACTACTCTGACTTATTGATAACTTTTTTGCTCTTTTAAGTTTGCTTTTTAATTTCTTCTTAATAATAACTTTTGATCTGCGAGATGATAAAAGAAGGAAAGATATTTTCTTGCAGCTTGTTTTGCAATGCATTCTCCCAGAACCATTTTTCAATCGAGGCTAAATGAAATCGGTATGCGCCCTATTCAAGATGATGATCTGTTACAGTCATTTGAAAAATAGCAAAAGTTAACTCTAACAATCTCATATGAACGACCTTTTATATATATTTCGCTTGAGATACAACGATTGGTGAACGTGACATGTAAATTCAATCTTTCAATTTCATTTGCTCCTTCATTTTTAGCAAATAACTCATTTCACATATTAATGAAGAAAGTAAAAGGGCATTTAATGGGAACTTATATTGAAATATATACAGGCATCCATAAGGTCACTCTTCTTATCGTCCTAAATCTTTGTTCTGTGGCGTGCTGTTTTGAATAATAGTTTTCAGATGCACTGCTTACTAAACATGTTTAATTTTATTCTTGGGGTGTTTCTGTGGTGGCGCCACAGACACATGCCCAAATTTAACTGAAGAAAATTCTTTGGGATGGAGTCAGGGACAAAATCTAATAGGTTCTTTTCCTCTTAAAAAATCTAAAACATCTATGCTCTTCTTTTGATAATAACTTTTCAAAGTTATTGTGCCGGCAAACCTGAGTCATACTCACTCAGACAATTCGGGCAATAATCCGCACGTGTTCATAAGTCCTGAAAATATCGCTCAGTCCGTTTAAATAGCGCGATTAGATATATTTTATTAAGATAAATATTTTCTATGCTGTACGTGTGAGAAACAAAAAAATTAAGCATTGCCATACATTGAGAAACACGTTAGATTCCTTCAGACGTGCAAAATACGTATAAATATGTTAGTTCTTTGTTTGAAGAGAATTTCAATTCACTGAGGAAAATGTTGAGCTTGGGAGATATGGAAACCAATGGAGCCAAATAAGGCGGGTGTGGCTACAATTCGTATCTTAGTTCACGCGTTTTCGCCACGGTAACGACACTTGGGGGTACATTGTCTTAATGGAAGATAACGTAACCAACCACTACGCGGATCATCATCTAAGATGTCACATACCTCATCTAAATTCGTTTGTTCACTTGGCAATGGTTGAATATGAAGAAACAGAGTCCCGAAGAGTGAGCCGAAAGTCGAGATGAATTTCCTTTGCTTTTATTCCTTTCTTTACAAAGAATTTAATCACTGCTCGAATCAAAATTCTTTCCATCTTCACATATCAACACACGGGAACAACAACAGAGGGCCGTCCGCACCACAGATCTCTTCAGAGAACACTGACTCGTTTCGTGTTCACTCATAATGGATAATCTATTACTAAGCGGGAAACTGGTTGCGTTACCGCCGATATCTGGTGATGATTCCACAAACCTTCTCAACTATCTTCGAATAATTAATTTATTCTTTACACAATGGTAATTTAAAAATTGCCAAAATAAGAATTAGGCCTTCATAGCTGGAATTAAATATAAATAAATGAAATCTAATTTCCACGAATACTAAAACACTTTAAAATACTTTCAAACGGAAGGATCATCATACTTGTCTGACATACATCGGCCAAGTTAACATTTATTATGTTGCTTTATACCAATGGCACACAGAGGAGTCCAACGTGTGCATACGCACACTTCATCTGCCAGAATCTCCTTTTGCCTGATTTCATTTTCCAAGCCTCCATCCCGAGTCTTTATGCCAGAGAAGTTGGAAATTGACCAACTCCCCCTTCCGCTTCGAACCGCCCCTTCGCTCAGAGAATAAGCTCGCCATTGACTATTGAACACCACGTTACTTTCGCTCGAGAACTCTCAACACATCCCCAAAAATAAAATTAAACGTTGCACGCCGTCCACCTTGGGAAATGTATGACTGCTCGTTGGGTTTAATGCATTTTACCTGCTGCACTAAAAGTTTCATAAAAGACAATTTTGCATATTTGATATATTCGTTTTTGATAAATTTTTTTCACAGCTCTAAATATTTCTCTATTTTTTTAAACACTCATCTAATCTGTAATTAATCGATACTGGCGTTAGCAATGCATTTTATCCTTTTTCTTGAGGTGGAATAAAAAAACGTCAATCAACGTGCATGGAATTTTTTCACATTTGTTCAAAAATGTATCGTCCATTTAATCATCAAAAATAGATCGAACTGCAGTACTCATATTGGAAGTATAGATGTCAATATTTGTCGCTACAGCCCTGTCTCCCTCTGCATGCAACGGTAATAATACAACCCTACCATTGCAGTTCAATAAAGCATTTTTCGGCTCAGAAGGGCATTCCTCTGCCTTGTATTCCACACAGTATACCTAATTGTTTCCTCCTGTTAACTCACCGCATATTCTTTCTTCACTCTGACATACCCATGAAGTTTCTCTTTTCAGTAAATATGTCCTGCCCAGCATATTCTGACCTTCTTTGAATTTCTTTCGAGAACCTTGACCCTTCTCTACGCCATGTCTGCAAATTCATCAATTTCATTTCCGCCAGTTTCGCTTTTTCTGGTAACTCTAATAATACAAGGTTTGGGTTAATAATACTTTATTCATTTTGAAAAATGATAAAACCATATTAAATGTCGCCAATATAAATTGTACTTAATACATAAACATCAGTTCTTAAACGTGATGTGGCCGGAATGGTGCGGTGGCTAACGTACAGACTTCCCACCGAGAGGATTCGGGTTCAAATCCTGAAGACAATAAATGCTTTTCAGTGGTATCCCGATCCCTACTTGAGGTGGTTTGGGTGAGTACGACGTCCGTCAGGTGGGACGTCAAGCTGTGTGATCCCTTGGAGTCTTTCGTTTTTAAGAGTAGGCTAATGCCAACGCAGGGTTTCTCTACACCCTTTCTCCTTTCCCAACAATCCCTAATGGCTCCCATAGAAACTACCGCTAGGAGATAGTCAATAACACTTATAATTCACTTATATAAACAGTTCAAGACTACAATTGGTTATTAAATTATCTGGGCAAGCCTGGGATTTTTTCCTACTTCCCGTACAGAAATTTTGTCACCACATACATCCATTCGAAATTCAACGTTCGCTCGCAGTCACGTGATGAATGCAGGCGAACAAATGAGACGGCTTTAGATTTTCCACAACGATAACAAAGGTTTTCATTTCTTGGGAGTGTTATAAAAAAGAGAGGAGGGGAAATATCTCTTGGCAGTGCTGACTGGCATTGTGTTTTCGTTTTTTGCGTTGAACTCCCCCGACTCTCTTTGCCTCGCGTCAGGATACTTGAAAGAAAGATGTGGATTTGCGTCGCTGGGGGGGGGGCTCCCGATGAGGATGAGTGGGCGGGTGCATTGTGGGTCGGGAGGCTAGCTAGCGGAAGAGACCCTCCCTCGGCCCGCCACTCGTAGACCGGACGGCTCGCGAATTTAAAGCGCCGAACGAGCCACTAGATCGGCGGGGAGGTGACCCAGTTTCAGGCGGATGTGAACGAGTGGTAAGCCGCGGCAATCAACCCCTTTTAGGCGCCTACCTCTTCCTTGAGATAAACTTTTCATCTCATTCCAGATAATAAAGGGGGGTGTTTCGTCGTGGGCACAATGTCTCGAGAACAGATTTTCACAACTCACCTACTCTGCCGTGATACGAAACTCGAGGATTTAAGTACGATTTCATCTTCTATTTGCGGTGGTTACTCTTCTAAATCTCTTTTTCTCACTATGGTGTCCATGTGCAGCAAACCCCTAGGTGCAGTACTGACGTCTTCGAGCGACTCCCGTGTCCTCATTTCATTGGCATCATGATAAATTTGAATGCATTCATTTAAGCGCTGCATATTGTCTATCGCATATTCATCATGTCATACATTGTATTAATCATTCATAGTAACAATTTCATGAGGATATTTCGGCTAATATGGGTAAGCAAAGGTATTTAAAAATAATTAAATATATGAGCAGCTTGCCACGAGAAACCCTTTAAACTTCCAAATGCTTCAAATAACGTATTATCAAATGACCAATTTAACGATTGCTGTAATAATGCCGACAGTGCATAGTACGAGCAGAGGCAGAACAGTCCCAAGATAGTTTTTAAGGTTTAATATCAGTCTGTGCTTCCCCATTTTTTGACCCTCCATACTTTTTGTGACGACTGTAAATTGTTTTATATATTTATAGCACTTGATTCCTCATCACATTTCTTTCATTGATGCATGTAGATGAAGATGAATGACAGGGGTAAAAAGGAGATAAGAAAATGAAATAGATTTTCCATTACGATATGAAATCGAAACGTTCTGCAATTCCAAGGTTTGTATAGAACGTATTGGGAAAAATTCGTACGGTTCAACGGATTTTTTCTATTTTACGGAAAATAACGGTTTATTGGAGTTATCATGATGAAGGATAGAAAGTGTTTTTCAGATTCAGGATACTTCTACCAGTAGAAGCGTGTTGTGGGAATTGCTGATTGAGACCCTATTTCCATCACCAAGTGCATTATATGGCATGGTGCGATAAACTTTAAAAATATGAAATTTGTTTTATCTGTTTTTAAACAAATTGCTGACATCGGCTCCACAAATACACACTTATTAATAAATATAAGCTCAGAACCTGTTATTCTGTTGATAAGTGGTGACTGATACCCTTAGAGACATACTTCTTTATTCTACAAGGACTACAAGGACAAATTAACAAAGAAACACTTTGTACTCCTTGATAGCTGAGTTGAGAAATCAAATTTAAAAATGTTAAGTTTAAAAATATATCGAATGAACAGCAACTGAACCGAAGTTCATTAATTTCGAACCACCCACGTCACGTAGCTGGGTGTGCAAAGTGTCATACTATGCAAAAAGGAAGTTTTTTTATGAGTAATTGACAAATTAAAGAAAACAAATGGGTACACTTGAAAAATTGGAATAAATAAGTAGTGTAATATTTAGTTGATTTGGAATCATCGAAATTAATAATGGAACCCTTCCAATGACATCTTATATTTCGCCCTTCATCTGGTGAGGGCACACCTTCACTCTCTCTAACTTAATCGACTTGCAGCAACCGTTCCAAGCAGTTTTGGAACCTGCAATGCGTTTTATAACGATCTCATGCTAATTAACGATTTGTTACCGCCGTCCAAAAAGTAACTTACGTTTCGGTCTAGCATGGCCGCAGTAGGTAGGGCAAACTGTGGTTCTTCACTTTCGCTGCGAACTGTTAAAATGTGGGTAGCAATAGAAAATCACACGAGTTATCTGCGCGTACCTATTGGTTTGGGTAACCTAGGACGATAAGACAAAACATCAAATTAGGACAGAGCTGTGTTCATTATCACACTGCATCACTCGCTTCTCTGTGGAAGTGGTTTCATAACTCATTTCAACTGCAGCAACAGGTTTTTTTACTCAAAGTATTTGCGTCCGAGATTGCAACTTAACGTTCCAATGCATCGGCAAACATCGATCGGTGATTAAAAACGGTGGAAGCATGAAGGCATTGACCTTGGAAGTTATCATCTTTTTGCAAACCCCACATTTCCCTTTCACTCTGACGGAAGGCTCGGAGAGCTGTCTTGGGCAACTGAAAGGTGAACTGACTCCTTCAACCCTCGCCTCCACCATCAGTCACTCACCCTCCAGAGTTCCCTCGTCCCGCAAGAGACAGCGATAGGAATCGCGGAAGAAGAGAGGCAGCAGCCAGCCAGGGTGCCACGGGGAAAATTGGGGCTCGGACCCTAAGCGCCTTCTAACCCCCTCACCCCAATCCCTCCCCCTTCCCTAGCAAAGCAGACGGATTGGTAGGGACGAAGAGGAGTTCTTTTCGCAATGGCGTCTTCGGGAGAGAAAAGTGGATGATCCAACGTCATGGATTTTCCACATTTCAAACACCCACCGCAGAATTCATCATGTCGTTCGACGCCGATCTCAAATATTCCTTTAAGAATATTTATCATTTTGCTAATACTCTTCTTAACCCTGATCTCTCCTGCAGCTCCCTATTCCAATACTCTTCCTAAGCAGACAGAAAAAGCATCATGACCATCACTTCAACCTTGTGGTGCAGTGGTCCTTCAGAGCGCCGAAGAGCTTCAGACCTTGTGGTCGAAATACGCGTGTTCGCTTTTCGCACCGTCCTCTTTCCTTAGTTTTTACGTGTGATTTCTTGCCCGTCTCTTTTATGTTTCATTGTTTCTTTCTTTTGACTGAAGGACTTTCTCCCATACCTTTTTCGTTCTCGACAATGCCACCAGGTCATCCAGTATTTGGTTTCGGGTGCTGGCATTGGTTTTCTGTAAAGCCTAGACGAGTGTATGTGTGTGTGCACTATCCCCCAAAGGGGGTCCTTGGCGTCTGGATTCATTTCTTTGCAAGCCCATTCGGTCTCTTCCTAGTAAACAATTAAGTTGTTAAGGTAGCCCAGATCCGGTCCCTGACGAAGAAAAACTTCCCCGAAAACTTGGCTAACACCAGTGTGACTTAATCTGTAATTGTAAGTTCCCGAATGCAGTCCCTGGCAATTCTTTGTAAATCTATTCGGGAAGAACCCCCCCCCCCGTGTGAATATGAACGTCTTAGTATTTTGATTGTGTCTGGTCACTGGCGAGGGATTAACTTTCCCCGCAAATCCCCACACCAATTTAAATTATTCCGTCTTAAAAAAGATGTAAGAATCTCAAATTACCCCTTCCAAAGACATTACCATCGATGGATTTCTCACAGAACAGGTTTAATATGAACCGTTCCCTCCGCGATGTCTTTGTTTGCTGAATTCTTCAGCTCTTTGCGTGATTTTTTCAAAACAAAATACGATCGGTCATCATTATATCGCCTTATTACTATCCTCTTGTATTATTTTCCTAGAAAAATTGCCCACCGAAGAATATCAGACGAAAGTTACAGGAGAGACTGTGACTGAAATGTTTTGGTGGCGCTGATTTGAATACGAGGAGAGGGCACCATTTGCAACGCGGGCTATTGCATTTTAATGGCCCGAGGAAAGAGGACGAGGTGGGCGTGAGGAAGACGGCTCGCCACCGGTGGTTGTAAAATTGCGCTTCTGCTTGCGGGTCGTTTGAGAGAAACATTGACAGGAGAAGGCCTGACTTCAGTTCATTATTTTTTGTTATTGCTCAAAGTCTTTCATAATTTTTTTGAGTCTGCGAGTGCCATAGAAAATGGTGTGGAAAGAGAGAAAAGTTTTATAATTAGACCACTGGAGACGAGATATGAAGATACTGAGCAATATGAGGGGGGGATTGACTATGCAATATTTTTTGGTCAAAGGATTTTCCTGAGGGGCTGGTTTAGCTTGACTCCGCCTCGCAAAAATATGTATTCGTTTTACAATAATCATTAAAAACGAAAGCATCCGAGTAAGTTCATAGTTATGTTTATGTGCTAGCTACAATAATATTGTCTAATGTTTGATAATAACGCTTGAATGGCCTTATATTTATAATTATCGGCTGCCAAAACTATTTTAAAAGAAACTTTTGCTTTCAAAATACGTTATTCAATTATATTCATTCGAATATTCGGGTATGGAAATGGAATAGGGTAAGGAAGCACATGAAGACTCTTTTAAGTTTTATCTCCACACACGTGGAGAGGAAACCAATATGGTTTGTGTATCGGGAAACGTTTCGATGAAACATAAATTGATTTATCAGATAATTTACTAATTATTAATTTTACCAGATTAATTTAATCAGATTTATCACTATAATGGTTCTCATAAATTCTTCAAAGTACATCCCTTGAGCATTGACACACTTTTTCGAGCGTGTTTTCCATGACTCGAAGGTTCCCTGATAGGCGGAAGATCCTTTAGGGTACCCATGCAAGCTTCTCTGACGGCACTTAGGGTCCCATGGTGGTGCCCTTTGATGGATGGTGGATTTTACCTTTGGAAATAGAAAATAGTAGTATACTGGTGCCAAGTCAGGGCTATCCAAAAAGTCGGGGCCTTCTTCAATGCGTTGCAGAAGGTCTTCGCAGGCAGACACAATCGACTCTGCTCTCTTGGTTGTCCGCCCAAAACCTACGGAAAAAGTCTATCGCAGATCTTTTGCATCGCAAAATTTTCAGTGATAATGCGTGCGTGCGCTGTCACTGTCTTATCAATGTCAAAATGCGAACTGCTATCAAGAGTACACTTAACTTATACGATTTGAATTTAGCACTTCACATACACGTCAAGGAAGAATTATTAGCAATAATTTTTAAACAAGCTTTAAAGATACAAGCAGGCTAGTAGGTTGGAAAATAAGTGATATAAAACTTCGCTGAGAAGATTTTTGCCTGATCGCCATACGTTCACTCCACATGATAATTTTGAATGTTAACCCTAATCAGAATCCTGCCATGCCTTTTTTTACTCCTATATTTCTCCTCAAATCCTTGGGATAGTCTGATGTTGAAGGTTTACTTGCTAAAGCCCGGTATCGTTTCAAAACCTCCCATTCTGCTCCGCATGGCTCCGTGAGCTCTGAGTCAGCCTATTTTGATGCCGCCGGATTCGACCTCCTCCCCGAAGGAGGGAATTAGTCGAAGCCTGTCGAAGAGATATGCGGGTTTGATTGGGATTAAACGGCGATCCGGCGTTGCTGCCCTCCCCGAGATTGACAGTGAGGGGGCGCTTTTTATATTAGGAAAGAAAATACAACGATACGCCACTGAGAAAATATGAAGTTTTTGGTATCAGTGTATAATCGATAGGCTTTAAATTTTTTCCCGCGTGTCATTCTGAAGCACGCTCACTTTGAGTGATTAGATTCATTTTCTGAATCTCTTAGAAGGTCGCAGGTCGATTTCGTGCTACTGATCAATTGACCAGCATCTTGTGCTAAAATGTCAGCAATTCGTATAATCGCAAAAAAGGGAGCAGCGGTTGTGGTTTAAGTAGAGTCATCAATGTGTGAATAATCACGACTTTTTAAGACTCGCAGAAATGATAATATTTAAATTCACGATACAAGCCGTTGCGCTGGTTAGTACTAATGAAAAAGAGGAAAGTCATTATTATTTCACAGTGCTGAACAGTAGCGCCAATATCCAAGGTGTAAAAATATTCTGTTCTAAAGTCAAAAGCAGATAAGGAAATTGGGTTAAGAAATAAAAATAAATTCATGAAATAGGTGTTGTAAATAGACGATAATAGACAGGCTCTGTCGGTTATGAGTTATTTCGTATTTACACTAATTCTGGTTTGTTAAGAATCAAAACAAATAAAAAGCAATTCATATGAACCTTCCAAATGATTGCTGGTCGAATATTGGCCCAAAATATTACTTTCTTGTGCAATTTCGATTAGTATTTAATGGGGAGGTACCTCACCCGTGACTAAAATACAAGGAAATTCAATGCAATGCCATTTTAATGCATGGAGTATTGAAACTTATACTTTCAATTATAATTTTTTCTATTGTTTCAGGCTTCACCTCGTGGAAGTACGAGGTCAACCCCGCCAACTCTAATCCTCCCACTCCCATACACAGCGCCTTAACTAAGTTCCGCCCGCCGTTCCACTTTGAGCCTAAACTTTTACCCCCGAATCACCCTGTCGAAATATTTATTAATCTTCTCCTCTCTAAAATATCTAGTCCCTCTTCCCTCAACTCTCTGAATCCTAAACCGAACCTCTCCCCTGCAGAAGAATCCGAATTGAGAAAACTAATAAAAAATCCCAACCTGGTCATCACCTCCGCTGACAAGGGCTAAGAGTGGTAGTCTTAAACACCACTGATTACCTAAAAGAAGCCAACAGACTACTCGCAGACACATCTTCGTATAAACATATTCCGGCTAACCCTAACCCTGCATTCCAAGAGGAAATTATCGCTTTCCTCCGCGACAACGGCCCTAATGAAAACCTATCCCCCAGTGACATCTCCCTCCTTTCACCTTCCTATCCAAACACCCCCCACTTCTATATCCTCCCCAAGATACACAAACCCGAAAACCCAGGGCGGCCTATAGTCTCCTCCCGCAACTCCCCGACCGAAAGAATTTCCGCCTTCGTCGACCACTATCTCCAACCTTTAGTTCACTCGTTACCCTCCTATGTCAAAGATACCTACCACTTCCTCAATCTGCTCCACTCAATTTCCCTCCCTTCTGACACCAATCATTATGGCCACAATTGACGTCACATCCCTATACACCTCCATTCCTCACGAAGAAGGCCTTGCTTCCCTACGCCACTTCCTCTCCAAACGCCTTAGCCCTCAAACTCCAAGCACCTATTTTCTCATTGACCTTTCTAACATCATCCTCACCCGTAACTCTTTTTCTTTTAATGACAATGTTTACCTCCAAATCAAGGGCTGTGCCATGGGAAGTAGATTCAGTCCGTCATACGCTAACCTCCACCTCGGTGTCCTGGAAGAGAAGTTCCTTTCCAGTTACCCTCTAAAACCCCTTCTGTGGCTTCGGGACATTGATGATATCTTTCTACTCAGGCCACATAACATAGACTCGCTCAATTCCTTCATCTCCCAACTTAATAATTCCTCATCTCTTTCTTTCACTTCCAACATCTCATCATCACAGATCACTTTCCTTGATGTAAATATTTCCCTAACTAACAACAAATTTCTAACCTCCGTACATACTAAACCTACTAACAAACAACAGTACCTTCATTTTAACAGCTGCCACCCCTACCACACCAAACGCTCCCTCTCTATCCGCTGGCACCGCATTAGCAACCATCCCGAATCCCTCAACAAATGCCTCAACAACCTTCACCATTCCTTCCTCCAACGGGGATACCCAGACTCTCTCCTTCACAAAAAAATCCTAAAACAATCGTACACCCCCAATGCTCCCTCAACCACAGACTCCCACCCTCTCTCAATATGTACCACCTACTTCCCTGGCATCCAGTCCCTTAAATTCATCCTCAAAGACCTGTACCCCATCCTCAAAAATCACAACGTTTCGTCCAACCTTCTTCTTCAATGCCCTTCTGTCACCTTCAAACGGTCCGCCAACCTATCAGATCTCCTCAAATCCACCAAGCCTCTTTCCAAATCCCCTCCCACCCCCAGAATAACACCCACTCCGTGCTTGCGAGCAAGATGCAAAACTTGTCCTATTTTCACCACTCCACCCCTCTCCATCTCACCTTTTAACTCTCTCCCGCCCTTCCTCCACTCCGCATGCACATCTCAGAATGTAATCTATCTTCTGACTTTCAAACTCTGCCTAAGTTTTATATATATATATATATATATATATATATATATATATATATATACTCACAATAATATCTTGATAATTTCGACGGACTCGAACTCCGTCTTCTTCGGAAGATAAGATATGACTGAGGAAAAGGGTATGTGTGGCAGAGAGAGTAAGGGACGAGGAAGAGGGGAAAACCCGGTAGTGGGGGAGGGGTGAAGGAGGGGTATGTGGAGGGGAAGAAAGCGGATCGGTGAACAGGTGGTGGGAGAGGGGTGAAGGAGGAGGTTATGGGGGGGAAAGGGAGGCCAGAGGGGAGCGGATATGGAATAAGGAGGATGCGGAAATAGTAACAAGCGACACAGAAACTAACAATTCTTACACAGATACCACAACATCCATGACCAAGGCGTCAACTCACAAAGTCATCGTAAGGGCTCAACAAGTCAAAACCCAGGACAAGGATGACAAAATGTATGCGGATGAATAAATTGTCCCACCACCTCGCAAGAAACAAATCAACCTCCATCCACCCTAGCCCCGCCACACCCATTTAGTGAACGACATTGAGACCCGGATGTTGATAGGCTTTACACAGCCATATAAATGCCAATTCCAATGTTTTTAACTTTATAGGGTTATCGGATGGGGAAAGGGATGCTAAAACGGAAACATTGTAGCAGTGGTTGAAGGGGGTGTTGTAGTGGGAGGCATGTTTTGGGATGTAAAGACCCGCGGACGGAGAAGAGGGATTACATGAGGCGCGATGATTGTTCACCCTGAGGTTCAGGGGCGTAGAGCACTGGCCTATATAGTATAAAATCCCGGGCAGAGTTTGCAAGTCATCGATGTCAAGTTCCACTGTAACCGCTGTCTTGATATATTTAACGAAGAAGGAGTATCAGCAGGCTGTAGAGAAAAATTTATGACGGTAAAGGACTGACTACTATCGAAGACCAAAGGGAATGTATCAAGCAAGTGATATCGGAAGCCGCAAAATACCCTATAGGAACCGTTAACGGGAAAAGGACAAGGAAACCATGGGTCACGGATGAGATGATTGCAAATATGGATGAGAGAAGAAGGTGGAAAAATGTAAACACAGAATTAGGCAAAATGAAGTACAAAGAGTTAAACAATAAATTAAGAATAGCCACAAATAAAGCAAAAGAAGAATGGCGGAAAACGCAATGCGAGGATATGGAAATTTACAGAGGATGGGTGAAATTGGTGGGCTACACAGCAAGGTTAAGTTATTTTTGGGAAGTAAGAAGGTAAGATCTGTGCTAGCAGTTAAAGATAAGTGGGGTAAGATAATAGTTGAACCAGGAAAAGTCCAAGAGAGATGGAAGGAATATATAGAAACACTGTATGGTAAAGAACTTAGGCCGACAAGGTTAGACATAGAAAAGGAACATGACGTAGAAGAAGATAGCTTAGGTCCAGGCATACTCGACGATGAAATAGAAAGGGCATTAAAGGAGATGAAAGCAAATAAGGCTGTGGGGGTGGACAACATACCTGTGGAATGGTTGAAATGTTTAGGAAAATGTGGGAAGAAGACTCCATTTGGCCTGATTCGTAGTATCTATGAGGAAGGAATCTGGCCGGAAGATTTTGTGAGATCGGTGTTAATTCCTATTCCAAAAAAGGCAAAGGCTACATCATGTGAGGATTACAGAACAATAAGTTTATATCCCACGCAGCTATTATTATTCTCAGGATCATCAACAAAATGATAGAGGGTAAAGCAAATGATTATTTAGGGGATGATCAGTTTGGGTTTAGGAAAGGAATAGGTACGCGAGATGCCATTGCAGTAATGAGATCACTAGTCGAGAGGAATATAGAATACAATCAGGACGTATTTGCCTGTTTCGTAGATTTCGAAAAAGCGTTTGATAGAGTGAATTGGGAAAAATTAATGCGTGTATTGCAGAGAATAGGAATTGATTGGAGGGACCGGAGGCTGATTCGTAACGTGTACATGCCTCAGACTGCTAAGGTGCGAGTGGAGGACGGAGAGTCCGGAATGGGCAGTGTTAGGAAGAGGGGTAAGGCAGGGTTGCCCATTGTCACCGGTGCTGTTCAACGTATATGTGGAGGAAATGATTAAAGAGGCATGGGAAGAACTGGAGGTAGGAATGAAAATCGGAGGGGAATTCGTAAAATCGGTTAGGTTTGCTGATGACCAAGCATTAGTTGCTCAGTCAGCCACGGGGTTGCAAGCATTGTTGAGTGAATTGGAGGTTCAGTTCGATAAATATGGGATGAGAATAAATATTAATAAAACGAAGGTTATGCGATTTTCCAGAAAGCTAAGCTAAATATTAAAATAGGCGGGGGAAATATAGAGCAGGTAGAACAGTTTAAATATCTCGTAAGTGTTTTGGTCCAACACCGTCAAAGTAGTAGGGACGTAAGGAGAAAAATTGCGCTAGACAAGGAGGCTTTTTCAAGTAAAAGGGTGTTGATGACGGGGGCGTTGAAAAAACCATCTTTTAATCCAAAAACCTACTTTAACCGGTAGATCACCTAAAATACATATATATTTTACACTTTTGTGAGTCTCACGGACGTGAATAATAATTTATAAGAGGTTAGTTAAAGACAAAGACACATAAACACAAAAAAGGAAAAGAAACCCTTAAGGTGTCTAATTTTCGGTGACCCTACGCCACCTTTCTGAAGGAAGACAAGAACAGAACGTGTTCTAGTCGAACAATAATAAAAACACAGAAACGCTCAAAAAAGAAACACGACTTCCGAATTTTCGGTGATCAAACCAGATTTTCGAGGGAGGGAAGGAACTCGTCGTTGGACGCATATTCTCGCCTGCGCTCTACTTGTCTCCTGATTCTCTAAGATGTTGGACACTTTTAGTGGTTGTGTGTACGTTTATGGAGTCCTAGTGTGTGTGAATGGTCTGTGCTCGTCCTTCGTGGATAGTCACAGGGTTTACACATGTAGAAAATCCCGGTACCTATAACGAGGTCTTCCCTACAGACTTGAGAAGGATTACATTTCCACCTAGAATCTTGAACGGGGTCTCCCAGCCTCGTGAAGGATTCCAGACAGGAAAGGGCGTGTGCGTTCTCTGGCGTGGATTAATTTCCCGTAAACCACCACAGAGCGTATTTTTGTTCGAGAGGTTGTGGTTGGTCCCTTACGTGGTTCCATAAAAAACCAGCACAGCAATTGGTCTGACGAGTGTTAGACTGTTTATTTCGGCCATTGGAGTTTTCCCCCTTATTATGTTAACCGGAGGCCGTAGAACTCTTGATTTCTTGCTATGCCTATTAGGTGTCAGAAGGGAGTATGCATTGTCTCAACCTCGCCCCAATAAGAACGTTAATTAATTACGTTTCAATGAAATCACACCGGAGTCATTCAGACCTTGGATTTGCAGCCGCCTCCCGGTGAACCTTCTTCAGAAATTATGCGTGGCCCGCTAAACTCATATTTCCGACAACCCCGAATTAAGGTCCCCTATCGACCCCTTCCGCCTCTGTGCCTGGTGTTACTGCTCTAATATTCAGCGTAGTATCTCTTTTATTTTGAAAATCGTATTATTTTGGACCATAACAAGTGGGTAATTACACCCCTATCTTAAACTCATGCTATATTTTACTTCAGTATACCACCCCATTGTTGTTGGCTTGTGTTGGAACTTTGTCTCCCTCCAGACAAGCCCCGCAGCATAATTCCTAAATCCTTTCGGTGCAATACGGAGACCGACGAGATAGTCCACAGACACGGCTCCGCAATCTGCTCTTGATCGTCGCCTTTCCTAACAAGAGAGTTTTCACGGACGCAACCCAGTGCGGGCGGATCCTGTCATTCTGGGCCTATCTGCTTATCTCTCACCCCTTCCCCCCCTCGAGAGAGACCCACCTCCCTCTTACGCAATCTCTCTTCTTCCGAAGAATGCCTGTTTCAAATTAAGTTTCAGACCCTGTTCCCGACCCCTCGCTCTAAGAATAGATGTATCCACGTGGTTAAACTGAAGGGGTGGAACCCATATCGCTCCAGCTATCTGCCTCAGAATGCGGAAAATAACTTGCTTATTACACACATACAAATAATGGACAGAGAGTTGATACCAAGCGATAGGTAGTAACTGTTGTATTTTTATCGTCTTGTTTAGTTTACTAACAGTTCGATCAACGCATACATTTCACATGCAAATACGACAAATATTCCCGAAAGTATCAAGCGGTAAAAAAATATATGATTCGAAACTAACAAGAGTGGCTGTAATTATAAATAATTGAAAGATTTTGGAAAATAATGGAAAAATAAGTCAAAATTGGGAGAAACGGAAGAACCCAAAATAGTTTGCATGCCCACGAAAGAAACCGTACACACCGAAGGATGAAAATATAACAGAAATAAAACGAGTGAAAAACTTTTAAATTTGGTATTTGCAATCAGTGGTAATTATACAAAGATAACTGAAAAGATGGAAGAGATGTGCAAACGCAATCAAAGTTTGATCCCTGATAAAAAGACCATCGTTGGAGCAAAAGGCATCGTTGAAGGGGTAGAAAGTATAAAAAGCTGAAAATGAGTTTTTTATGTACAACTACAGGAAATATCGTTTAATGATGCAATGCCAAATCATCCATGATTATCCACGGAAGATATAAAGAAAAGAATATTAATGCAGTTTAGAAATCTGGTAAAAGAAATTTGCTCTTTTGAAGTATCTATAAAAAGCGATCGATGAATTTGTTCAAATTTATATGCAACGTGTCACAAACTGAGAAAGCTAAGTGACCAATTCTTGCTTCACTTACTGCTTCTCCAATATGGTCATGTGTACTTTATTTAACGATTTATTTGGGGCGAAATTGAGACTTTATAGTCCCTTCTTCCACCAAACCCATCTACATTACAATGAATTGTAGCGAGAATTGAACCCCTAACCTCTGGATTTGAAGGCGAGGGCGTTACCATGCCGCCAATGTAATGAGAATGATGGCGAGCAGAGTAAGCAAATGCCTTTGCTCGGGTTTTGAGTGATTGTCAAGGATATATGAGGATATTTCTATCTTCACCCAAACGCAAGCGACGCATACACGCTTTAAGTAAATAATTTAAAGTTTCAGATGAATGCTACTGTTTTGATGCAATTATATGTTTAATTTGCAATATTATTAATTTAGCTTTCCGTAGAAACCAATTAGAAAGGAATGTTTTCTCATCTTAGAAGTCGTGCCAAACCTTTTGCATTTTACAAATGTAAGAACTCGACTTTCAACTAATTTTCCCCAGAAGTTTATTTAATCCCCGGCTCTCACCTTGATGATTATATACTTCAAGGAAACATTTTCGGTCCTTCTGCCTTTCTCTCTTTTTTTGTGAAAGGGATCACGAAATATTTAATATCATTACATTACCTCTTGTTTATTCACAAACTTGGAAATGTCTAAATGTTTTTTTCAGAATCTTTCTTAAAAATTCCGCACCGGTAAAAGTCATGGCTCTTCTTATTTAATTCGACCACAACCAAATATTAATATAACTTTGCTGATTTAGCGTTTGCATATGACCGCATTGCAAAACAATAATATTTACTGTATGAAGCCTGATTAAATTAGTATCTGATTTCTTTTCTTTCTTTGGTATTTCAATACTACATATCTCTAATATTTTTGAATATATTGAATTGAATATCTTTTCCAGACAAATTTGAACATTTGTCGTTTCACTGAACTAGTTTGATGATTCTTTTCAGTATTAAATTCTGCCGCCTGAGATCGCAGCCAACCGATCACGGCAATTTGGAGTTCCTCTTTCAGACGAGAAAAAAACATGCATAGTAGCCTAATTGCACAGTCGTGTGTCCAAAAAACAGAGTCGTAGAAATCTATGGACTCTTTATAAAAATTTCAGATGTCGTAAAACGTCGGTGTTCACAAACATTTGCGCCAAGTTTCAGATGCAGTTCATTGTTCATCACAGACTGGCGGCCTCTTCTTTCATCGTGGACACTTTTGTTAACGCTCTTAAACGAATGGTAACACTGACGCACAACAATTGTCACGCACCACCCCTTAGATCTTCTCTTGACATGTTTTTGAAAAGTCTGAAGTGGTTTTTTGGAAATTTCTCGATCTCTAAAGCTTTATTTGGTATCCTTACCATTATTGACCTTTCTGTCTTGCGACCTAGCATCCCCGGAACTAAGCTCTCCTTCTTTATGCAATTATTCATTGAATGACTTGTTTTTCAAGGCATAATGGTGATGCCACATAGATCCATCATACGTATTCCATTAATCACTCTCAAAATGATAGTTGGATGTATTTTAAATTTTCATGTTGCATCTTCAACATTGTGTGCGGGTTTTTCATTTATATCCTGATGCCGGTGCTCTCACCTTCCTGTACAGCGCATCTAATTTTTCTTTTTTTTTAAAGTCCAGGTTAAGGATTAGAAGAATTTAACTTTTATCTATAAACCTAATTCTTTTTATATCAGTGATTTCACAGACCATTTATGAAATTTATTATTCTAATTACAATTAATTAAAATTTAGCAAGCCAAATTATTAATTTTAAATAATTTACAATAAGATGCTGTCTCTATTTCTTTTTACACATTTCATTATCAGCTAACTTGTTAAAGTGTGCATAGAAAGATATTAACTCAAAATAAAATAGCTTAAAATAAACAACATCCATTTCTTGAAAATTCGTTGTGGGAAAACTGATAGTGTGGCATTTTTATCGGAAAGTATACGTAAGTTGGTTTGGTGTGAACCGTAAGCATGAAGATGAATTACATGACTCCGAACATTTGTATTGAAACTACGAGGCGTGTTCATAAAGTAAGACCCGTTTGGTCACAGGAAAAAATATACTCATATGAAACACATTTTATTGGCACTTTTAGTTAGCTACAACCCTAATTCACTTATCTACATAATCGCAGTTCACTTCTAAGCATTTTTCGTACCACTGCACCAGCTTTTTAACCCCTCTGCATAGAAACTCGCCGCCTGAGGGTTGAACCAATCGAAAACGCCATTCTTGAGCTCCTCTTTGGTTTCGAAACGTTGTTCACCGAACCACTGTTTCAAGTGCAAGAAGAGGAAGTAGTCGCTGGGTGTAAGGTCAGGACTGTACGGTGAATGGTTTAAAGAGTTCCAAACGACCCAAAAACTCTCATCCACTGGGCATTCTTTGCTCTTTGTGGTGGTCCGTGAGCATTTTCGGTACCCACCTTGCACGTATGTGTGGTATCCGAGGTTTTCCGTAACAATATTGTAGACAGTAGTGCGTCCAAGTTGAGGAAATTGTTCAGCCAAGCCATTCATTGTCAATCGACGATCACATCGCAGTCTTTGTTCCACTTGCGAAACAATTTCATCGGTCAGAATACTGGGCCTACCACTTCGCTCTTCGTCATGGACATGTGTTCGTCCATTTTTAAAATCACAGCACCATTGTCTAACCTTTCCTTCACTCATAACTGTAGGTCCATAAACTAGGCATAGCTCCCGATGAATTTCAGCAGCCGACAATCCTTTTGCATACAAGAATCGTATGACAGAACGCACTTCACAGCTGGCGGGATCAACGATTGTCGCGGACATTGTTGTTTGCATACACAGACAAGCAAACGACTTCTGAAACAAAACAAATGCTGCTATAGCTTCTCAATGAATCAGTAGATGGCTCTGCAGGAGCAAACTGTGTTCTGAAGCGCCAATATTTAAATATAAGCAAACGGTACTTACTTTAAGAATCCGTCTCGTAATTGTCACAGATTAACGCTGACGCTTGCCGATTATTTTTGCTCCGAATAACATGACGTAGTTTGTTGAAGAGCCTCATGTTAAGCTACGTAGTCTGCTAAATAGTTTCCCGAACGTTTTGAAGAGCGCGCCTCCAGTTGGTTGTTTTTTAATCCGCGCTGTGTCCGCTGAAACTTCCCGATTAATCGTCCTAAACCACTTTGATCACATCTTGTTTTGCTGATTAGTTACGGCCGTTTATGTTAAGGGGTGCTCGTGGGGTGCGGAAATGAGTTCTTTGGAGGACCAGCGTTGCACTGTGAAATTCTGCGTGAAACTCTGCTACTCCTTCACGAAAACTTTTGAGTTGATTACAAAGGCTCATGATGAGGTTGCTTTGAAACGTACTGCGTATTGCGAGTAGATTCCTTCGTTCAAAAAGGGGCGGCAACCAGTGGAAGACAGCAAGCATTCTGGAATACTATTAACGACAACAGATGACGCCCAACATCAAGAAAGTGAACTGTGTAGTACGTGCAAATTGGCGTTTGACTGTCAGGGAACTTTCAACCAGTGTGGCATTTTGATTGGTCCATGCAATGAAATTCTGACTGCAAAAATTAAGGATGCATCGAGTCACCGCCTAATTTGTGTCTCGCCTGATTACAAAAGACCAGAAACAACATCGAGATAAAGTCTGTCAGGAACTGTTTGATCGAGCTGAGGAGGATGAAACCTTATTTTTCAGGATCATAATAAGTGATAAGTCATGTATTTATGGATAAGACATCGGAAAAAATGTAATCTCTACAATGGATTAGTGAAACTTCCCCCCGCCCCAAAAAAACTAGACATGCTTGCTCGAATGCCAAGGTGTTGTTGACTGTTTTTTCGATGCAAAGTCGATTGTGCATCACAAATAACTACCTAAAGACCAGAGAGTCTACACGGAGTGCTACCTGGGGGTTATAAAACGCCTAACAGAGAGAATCAGGTGAAAACTGCCTGAACTTTGGAGGAGTGGTGAACGTTTTTTCACCACAAAAACATTCGTTTTTCGAAACTAGTGAGTTTTGGGCCAATAACAAGATCGCTGTGTTCCTCCACTTACTCTACTCACCATACCTGGGCCCAAATGACTTTTTCCTGTTCCGCAAAAGAAAACGCCCGCTCAAAAGAGAAAGATTTGCCACCATTCGAGAGATTGAGAAAACCTCGACGGAGGAGCTTATAAATATTCCAGACGAAGTATTTGGGGACTATTTCAAACAGTGGGGAGGAGAATTTTTGAAATAGATCCTGACCAATAACATGCGAAGTTTGTGAACGTACCTCATAAATCAGGAATATATGGATGCATGGAATCCCGTTTTTCTAACATTATTTGAGATCACAGGGGCGGAAAATATCTCCTTCTGCGATTTAAATTCACAAAAAGAAAATTTTATGAATATTAATAACCCGTAGATCTCCAATCACCATTGGTTGGTGAACAGCACCTGCCAAACGCTCTTCTAGTGGCTTGCAGGGCATACGGTTTTGAACAGTTAGACCTACCCCCACAACCCTGGTTCACGGCTTGCCCCCACCCCCCCAACCAACCAAGAGCAACCTGAAGGGGAGGACCGACCCCAACCTCTCAACATCCGCCGCGCCATTCTCCCGATGAGTGACACGCTGTCTTCTTTTTGCGAATCCCGCGGAAACTTTCCCTTCCCTCCGTAGTTCACCCTATCGCTCCGCCGACGGGGGTTGCACCCCCTGTCTCCCCATCTTCTTCACCTCCCCTATTCCCTATTCTCCTTCTGTCATTGCACAAAACTCCATCCTCCACGATAAGTATTCTTCCTTACGCCTCTCCCATATTCTCCATTCTTAGTGAGTAATAATAGTCATTCTTAATAAATACATCTGAAGTAAGGTTCCTCGTACAAATGGGCGCGGTTCATACATGGGCTGTATAAATAATATCGGGAAAAGTTTCGTAAAAATGGATTTATTTCAGCTATTGCTACAATGCCTCAAAATTTTTCAATCAGTATATCCCTGAGCGTCGACACACTTTTGCCAACAGCTTTTTCTCGACTCGAAAGTCCTGAAAGTCCTTAAGGATACGCGTGCAAGCTTACTTAACAGCACTTAGGATAGGTGGTGATGTCCGTTGAGGGAGGGAGAATTTCACTTTTATAAGAATAGGAAATAGTAGTCTGCCGCTGCCAAGTCGGTGGTGTTGGAGAATCGCCACGATGTCGTGGCAGACGGTCATCGCAAGCAGACGCACTCAACTGTGCTTTTTGGTCGTCAGTCAAAAGACCTTTAGGAGGAAGACCTTAGCGTAGATCTTTCAGATAACCAAATTTTCAGTCATAAATGGTTAGCACTGTCACTGTCTTATCGATGTCAATAACGTAGTCTGAAACCGGAAATTCACGAACATGTCAGGAAAAAATTGTTACCGATACCTTTTATTTAAACCTTATATTGTTTAAGCAGATTATTGTATAACTTTTACTACATTCTAAGGTGTATATTTCTGTTAGCTGATAGTTTATATATTTGCGTGCGTTTGAGTAAAAAAGGTATTTGCATGAATGATTACGGCAATATAGGAACAGGTTTGCGTAAATATGTTGATTTTGCGTGTTTTTTGCTCTCTTTTACGGGTAGTGTCCTAACTCTCCCTGCCATACGCCTTTGCGGCAGCTTGCGGGATATTACGTAGATGTAAGCAAAGTAGAGGGGAAAGGTATGTGGCACATTTGGCAGAATGAAGATATGTATAAAGTAGATGGAGATGAATAAATTGTTTTTGCCTGATTGTTACAGAACATTACTACATTGTTACAGAACCTTTTCATACTCGGGTTGGTGATGTAGCCGTGCCTTGTTTAAATAATATCTACCTAAAAATTATTGATGATTAAATATCTTTCTTCATTGTTTAGGGAAAGAATTGTTCTAGCGAAGAAAGTTGACAAGAAATCCTAGAAATCTCAAAATTCGTGGAGAGAGTGTACATACATATTTGGGGCGAAAGGTACCAGCTGCAAGACAAATGACTCGGGTTGAGCGCACGTCCTTCTCCATGTGCTATCTAAAAAATTGAAACTACCACGGAAAATGAATCCTTAGAAAATGACGCCACGGATGGTGACGCCATTGTGGTTCGGAAACACGATGTGTCGATGCAGAAGGTGCGCTGTGTTGGAAATTTAAATGAGATTCGGCGAGTGGCAGAGAGGAAAAATCTGGAAAGCAGTTATCCGTGTTTTTCGTATGCAGGCATCACTTGCGGAAGAATTAGTTAACATCGATATTTCCTCAACGAGAGAATGCTAGGTTGGCCACAGTTTTCACCAACATGGCAGTTACCAAAAATCAGAGTGACAAAAATAAAGGTTTATAAATATTTTTACCGAACATAATTCTTTTATATTTTAATATGAAAAGTTATATCAGTTTCTGAAAATTTAATTTTGACGTGACGGGTTATTTTGAAGATTTTCAGAAAGAACAAATAATTTATGACTCATAAAATATCCCATTAATTACCTAAATTTGGATGCAATGTGACACAATCGGATGTGACAAGGTTTTCTCCACTCTGGTTTCTGCCTAGTTATATACACGTGAAAGAAACAAATTAGCAGTAATAATATTATTAGTAATTAATAATACAACAGCCCGGTTACCAATGATACATCAGAGAAATTATCAGTTTTTTCGTGAAAAAAACCATTTCTATTTTTTATTGTAGATTTTTTAACTTGGCACTATTCGGAATGAAAATTTTGTAAATTTAGAGATCTACTGAAATAAAGAATCGGAGAAAGGATGATAATTAGCGGGCAAAAAGCTATACAATCGTACAAATTACATTGCGCTCTCCCTACCCACACCGTTAGATTAATCATCTCATACTTAACCAGAGAAATAAAAATAAAATTAAATGGAAAAGGAATAACAAGAGCAATTTTAAGATGCGCAAATAAAAGCCCTTTGCACTAAAGATTCTCCCCAGATTTATGCAAGAACGAAGCGAAATGAAAACGCTCTCTTCTCTCATAGCAACAGTAATCACTCTCATGTCAGTTGTTCTACAACCATAGAATTTGCAGAAACATTACACCACTCTTTTTATCATTAAGCTTAGAATGCTCCCTTTCTTATGCTCTCATGCCAAAGAGGCAGCACCCATGCCTGGCTGCTTCCCATCCCGTTCCACTCTAGTGTCTTTGTATTAAACGTAATTAAGTGAATTAGCGGCGCCAATAAGCCAGACACCCGTAAGAGAGAGAGAAAGAGAGCTTCATTCATCCCAGAGGATGACAAATACTTGGGTGCTTTGAAACTTCGACATTAAACCTGTTCGCATTCATGATGGAATATTTCAAAGCCTGCTTTGCTGTTGGGGCTATAAGTATTTACTACGTTTGTGATTTTACGAACATTGAAAATAATCTTGCTTCCTACTACGAAGTGACTTTAAGGAGTACAACGGTAAAAATGTAATCATATTCATTGTTATAAGAAACCTAGGACAAAGGACTGGGTAATAAACTTTGTTTGTCGATGATTGACATAGTATTTTATTTATGTAGGTGATGTGGACGGTGTGAGAAGTTGGTTCGTAAAAGTGTGTCGTGTCATCTCGGTGCGTGATTTTAGAAGGGATATGATGCGAAAGAGTGACGAGTGATTTTGGACGGAGTGTGATGTTGCTGTGTATGGCGTGAACATTGGAACATAATGTAATTGTAATTTGATAATATTTGAGTGCCACTGTTTTTTTTAAATGCATTTTGTTTCATTTATGTTTTTTTGCAATGTAGGAGTATATTGTGAATTAGTTACTTCAGATGATCATAATATTTTTACCACACGTTTCTGGCCACCGAAAAATGAATTTTACATGTCTGAAAAATGTCAACATGAGTTGTGGCCACCGGGACATGAAATTTGAACACGGAAGAGGAAGGTTGCGAGAAAAACCTATCTTTTCCCACTCCTAATTATTAAATCTCTAGAAATTGATGCGTTAAAATTAAGCCAGTAGGGTTTTCAGAAAATTGAGCAATAGTTAATCAAACTACTAAAGAATTTCAGTGCAGACGCTGATGTTTAAAGGAGGCTCAATTTGGTGGAGATTAAGAAAAAGAAAGCCAAGTTTATGTAATGAGAAACTGCAGGTGATACCGCGACAATAACTTTCATCGGAGTTAGTCGCTATTGCGTACGGCAATGTAACAATTTCAAAATATTAAAATCATTCACCTTGACACGATTCGGATCCAAATCCCGGTCAAGGCGAATTATTTTTGCACTTTTAAATTTTTGGACTGCAAACTAGTAATATTTCCAAGAAATAGGACAGCTAGGTAAGTAAAACGTTAGATAAAAAGTAATAAATTAAGTTAAGAGCAATATTTACTAGTAACTCAATGCATGTAAGTTGGAAAGGTTTTCACATGAATACTATATATGCGCTTCTGTGTGTGTAGGTTTGCATGAATTTGTTGGTTTTGCATGTGGTTTTACACACTTTTACGAGCGGTGACCTAACACCCTCCACCACACGCCCCTGCAGCGACTTGCGGGGTATTACGTAAATGCATTTTTGTAGTATTTTGGAGAAAGACGGGCATAGAAGATGAGCGTTGGCAAAAGGAGTGTTTACAACGGGAATGGAATTTAATACATTAACGGTTAGTTATTTAGGTACCAAGTACTGAATTAATAATAGCACAAAAATGGCGGTACTCTATGAATGGATCCATTACCTGGAGTTTGAGGCAGACGTATCCACAAAGATGAGAGACTTTTGAGATAATACTATGAAGAGTAATTGAGTAAGCATACTGAAGCTTGGGAGACTAACGACGATCTTGAATGTGGCGGGAGAAGATGCGAAGTTGCTATGCGAAGTCCAAAGAAGCAGAAAAAGTCTTTTGGGTGAAATGTTGAGGGTGAGAGAGGGACGTTGGAAGAATCGATAAAAGGAGCGATGCTAGGCAAACGCTGTCAAGAGGGAGAGAATTGTTCTTTCAGTTGGCATGTCGGCAATGAGAAAAACATGAAAAATCAAATATTATTTTGCAAGCAAGATGAAGCTGGTGTACGTCATATAAATTTGCTAAGGATCGTAAAAACCTTGTTAACTGATGTTGCGAGAAGTTTTAAAAACACTACAGAAATTCAACAGTGCAGATGGCTTGTCATTGAATTATTATATATATTTTAATATTAATCGTCTCTATTATGGGAGGAGTTACCCCAGCCGTACTCTTATATGAGAGTCGTATCCTTCCACCCTTTGTGGACCTAGAACATCTATTTGTATAGACGAGAATAAAGGTTATATGAGGAAATATAGGGGAATAAAGGAACCCCAAAGGTTGAAAGCTGTACGAAGGGAGATATTAGGAAAGTAAAGGGTAAGTGTGTAGGTTGGCCTAAAATTGGTCGCTGAAGGTGTCGACCAAAATATGAAATGACAAGTAAGCCAATTTAAGCCGGCGGAAAAACATCTGAAATTGATTCTGGTCTAAAGACTAGTAGTACTTCGAAGTAAAATATAGCCTCAAGTAGTCAACTCATATCATAGTAGTCAAGCCTGCTATCATCTTTGAATTACTCCAAAGGTTAAAATCATATTCGCGGAATGTTTCATTCCCCGCCAGTCAAAACGACGAGAAAATACAATAAATTTCCAAAACTAATAATTAGGCACCTTATTCTTGGCAAAACGTCTTCTTGCACATCACTAGCAAGGGAGCCACTCTAGGTCTATCCCAATTATTCAGGCATATTTGACAAATAAACGTCAGAATTGATTTTTAATAAAGTTTTCCATTAACATGAATGCCATGTTGAATATATATCCAGAAGATAATACTTATATTTGAATTTGAAAGAACAATTATATAAAATACATCATTACCGGAATAGAAAATTGTAAAGTTTTAATCACTTAATTCCAAAAATAAAACATTTGCACTTCTTGGCAGTTTTTTTTCTATTTGGTTCAATTGTGCCTAATTCTAAGGAATCTTTATTAACATGAACTAAGCTATTATAAAAACCGCTGATGATATATTTCCTAAAATGCTCATGAATGTATTCATAGATTATGCTTAGAACTAAACCATTAATGCTTTTTGGTATTTTTATGACTAAATTCCATCATGTACTTCTGTTCTTATTGTCACAGCATCAATCTCTATGTTAAAATTAGATATTAGAACTTTCGTGGTACTCAATATTTGTTATTCAAAGAGGAACGGATCGATTCTGACACTAATTATATGGCTCTTGCTCATGTTAATTAAAATATTCATTCCCCATTATATGATGATATATGGGGTTTCTTGATGTGGGCGCAATGATACTGTGTAACTTTCTGCTATAAATTCCTCGGAAAATTTCCAGCAAGAGGTGGCCAAAATTGGCCAAAACTTTGTTCAATCGTGATAGTCAAAGTTTGGAAAGCTAGCTTTATCACTGTAATATGCGACCCTTAGATTCTCAGATACAGAGAGAAGGTTTCCTGTAGCACTGAATACAATTATCATGCTCTCAATCATACCAATATAAAAAGGGTTTTTTCCTAGGACTCACTTGAAAGTCCTTTTGCAAACGTTGATCTATTTTGGAAATCAAGTCAAAATGACCTATAGCCGTATATCCAAGGAGCGTTCCGAAAGCAATGCAATTATTTGACCAGATATGCAAAAGCAGTTAAAATTCTTCAAAGTGCTGTCCTTGGGCCTCTACAGATATTTTTCAGCGACTCTGACCTGACCGATACGTTTTCTAGAAGGCGTCTTCGGGGGCCTCTCGCAAGGTCTTCTATTCACGGCTGATTGGATCTCTTCTATGGACAAAAAACGGGCCCCCTTCAGGGCTGCCTTAATCCGAGGGAACAAAAAGAAGTCTACTGGGGTGACATCAGGACTATAGGGGGGAAGCGTTGGCACCTGGTGTTTGGCCAGGAACTAGCGGACTCGTAGCGCGGTGTGGAAAGGCTCGTTGTCGTGGTGGAGTTGCCATGTAGCGGGCATGTCTTTTCTCGTCCTGATGACCCTTTTTCGGAGTCTTTCCAGCACATCTACGTAGTAAGCAGCGTAAACTGTCTTCGAGGAAGAAACCCCCTATGGACGACTTCTTAACTGTCGAAAAAGACAATGAGGATTGTTTTCACTTTTGATTTGCTCATTCTAGCCTTTCGGGCTAGTGGACTGGTCGTTGTGCCACTAAGGGCATTAGTGTTTTGTTTCTGAATCGCATTCAAAAACTCAGATTTTATTACCAGTGATGACGTTGTCTAAATATTCAGGTTCATTTTTAACTCGTCGCAAAAATACTTGAAATGTCCTTTCGGTTGGTCTTTCGTGAAGCGGTCGGCGCGAAAAGGATTACAATAACTGACGTCCTGCCACTTCCACAGCTTGAAGAGCCCTGAAGAAGCCTACAGAATAAATCTTAGCGTCCTTTCTTCCACCTACTCCAAGCGGTTTGATTCCACTCTGACTAATATGAGCGGCGCGGGAAAATCAAATCCATTACTTTTGGAACGCACCCTGTAAGTGTGCCCATCGTTTTCAAGAGAAATGGACCTTAAGCGGAGTTATTTACAGGAAAGATATCACGCCATCAATAAAATCCGTACAAATCAAGAATCACATACAAGTACTCGCTTGGGTGTAATTACTCTATAGAAACATACCCTTTGTGTGTAGAAATATTAATTACTCACCGGGGAGCACCGTAGTATGCAATCACTCTGTTCTTTAGTGGATTCCTAGATAGGAGGGGAAGAACCCGATTGGATAGCAATGGCTGGTCAGTCACAATCAACTGCGTGGTTTTTAGGGAAATTAATTCCAAGGTGGAGGCCATGTTCCCGGAGCAACAGCGACGTCCACAAAGGGTTTCGCAATATTCACTGCGAGGATTTTATTCGGGACACCAGGGACGAACTAAGTAGAATCAATTTTGGGAAAAATGTATTGCAGATCAAAGTACTAATTGCTAAAATTCTTCATAATGGTACCAGTGCCTACGCCGGTTGTGGTATATTTCCTGTAAGTTATCAACAGGACCGTTGTACAGGCACCTCATTATGGTCTCTTTGATATAATCCAGTGGTCTCAAATGATAATCAAAGGGGCCCGGCCGGCTATGTCCATTAAATTGGCACAGTAAATTACAGACTTAAGAGTTCTTTCCACCTAACCGCCTCATTCAGTTGATACGAGTACTTATATGCAGAAACACTTGTCACACCAAGTATGAATAGAGAAGAGGAAGCAAGAGGCATCAAAATATTTTTGTACCTTTGCGAACATAAGTGGGAAAGTTTATGCCTCCAAATAAATTGATGATAATAAAGTAAAAATTTGAGAACTATCATGCACCTTCAACCGAATATTATATCTCACAACAAATGTAACTGCGAAATGGATTCACTGCCTGATGATCAATTGACATAAAATGCAAATGACTCAATGCATATTGGATTGCACATTGCATAGGCTATGACCGATTGGGTTCAATAAGCGGAAGGTTGTGAATAATGCCGTTGAAGCAATAAAGTGACTGATAGGAATGGATATACGAGGGTCATCCGGAAAGTAGTACCCGTTCGTGCCGCATGAAGTGCTGACGACGCGAGTAGCCGCTGGACGAGGTCAGATAGCTTCAGTGGCTTGTCTGCCTTCTCTGAGCCAAGTTGCGTGACGCTAGCATTGCCTGTGTTGTTTCTGTGATTGTTTACAATGTTTAAAAAAATTGAGAACGCCGCCAGTTGTGAAGTGAGGGCAGTGATTAAATTCCTCAATGCAAGAAACGTTCGCCCATGTGATATTCATCGCCAATTAAAGGAGGTGTATGGAGACAATGTAATGGACGAGTCGTCTGTTCGGCGGTGGTGTCGCAAATTCAACATGGGGAGGGGGAACACACACGACGATGAGCGTTCGGGGAGACCGTCTGTCATTACAGACCAACTGGTGAGCTCAGTTGACGAATTCGTGAGGAACGATCGGCGCGTCACAATTGATGACATCTGTGAGCATTTTCCCAATGTTTCTCGAACAATTGTTCATGAAATTGTTAAACACCATCTGCATTATGCAAAAATTTGTGCAAGATGGGTCCCTCGCATGCTTACAGATGAGCACAAAACCAAGCGTATGGCTGCAGCACTGACGTTTTTGGGACGTTATTCTGATGAAGGAGACTTGACTCGCATAATTACTGGTGACGAAACATGGGTTTGTTATGCATCACCTGAGAGTAAACGACAGTCAATGGAGTGGCATCATGCTCATTCACCAAACAAACCAAAAAAAATCAAGACAGTTCTGTCCACCAGGAAACTCATGGCAACCATTTTCTGGGATCGACGAGGTGTATTGCTTATTGATTTTATGGCCCGTGGAGACACTATTAATGCCAATGCGTATTGTGAAACATTAAAGAAATTACGGCGGGCAATACAAAATCGGCGGCGAGGTCTATTGTCTACTGGTGTCATTCTCGTTCATGAAAATGCCAGGCCTCATGCAGCTGGGATAACACAAAAACTTTTGCAGCAATTCAAATGGGAAACTTTCGACCATCCACCGTATAGCCCGGACTTGGCCCCTTCAGATTTTCATCTCTTTACAAAGCTTAAAGACTTTTTGGCAGGAAAAAGATTTGACAGCGATGAAGAACTTAAAGAAGGAGTGACCCTGTATCTCAATGAGCTGGCGGCGAAGGACTATGCAGCAGGAATACAGAAACTTGTCACACGTTATGACAAATGCCTTAATTTGCTTGGAGATTATGTTGAGAAGTAGTTTAAAGTATCCTCTTTCAAATAAAATTTTTTATGTTTGTTAATATTTACTTTTGTGTCTTTATTTCACGAACGGGTACTACTTTCCGGATGACCCTCGTAAGTTCTGGCCAGGATGTATTGTTTACCCCGTGTATCTCAAAAAAGACGTTTGTTACAGTGATTTGAGTCTGATTATGGAACATATTTTGGGCAACTGGAAAAATGGGCAACTTCTCTGTGACACATCCATCTTTCAAAATGCAAAAGGGGAGGCAACAATGAAGGCTAAGAATGAGTAGTATTAGGCAGGAAAATAAGGCAGAGTGTGCTGTCATCTATTTCTTTCAACTTGCACGAGAATGAATCGCGGTCATCGGAAGGACCGGAAGTAGGAATGAGAGTAAATGGACATAGTTTGGGAACTTATCAGCCGAGTGAAAAGAGTGGCGAGTTTCAGTAAATCAGACAGCCAAAGATTTGTAATCTTGGCTGACGGCACTACAGAACTATTGTAATAGACATGGAATGAAAACAAAATACAAAAAACGAAATTTATAAGGTTTTCAATAATTAAAGTGACTAAATTAAACATCAAAGTTTGTGCACATAAATATTTAAGAAAATATTACTTAAAATATATCGTGAATCATATTGTGTATAATATATTTAAGGGATAATAAGGAAGAGCGAAGAGGATTTTAAAAGAAGTTTTTGCAAAGAATAGGAATTTAATGATAGGAATCATAATTAAATATATAAAGAAATGAGATGAAAAAGCTGGATGTGGAGATAGAGAGAGATGTGTGTTTTAAACTGGTAAAACGGCAAAGAAAATTGGTGTACCTTTGAGGAATTTTAGAAAGTGGTGTGGAAAATAAGGGATGAAGCAGAATTTACAGAAAGGAAAACAGACGAAAGTTACGCCCGTTGAATCGGAGAAAGAGCTGGTTGTTGGAAAAATCTCAAAGAAGGAGGAAATGAATGTAGGACATAATACGTGCAATAAAAACAATATAATGAAAGGGACTGCTTACGTAAAGAGAAAAAAGTTCGGGCATGCTTGATAAAATGATAGGTGGTAGATTTGAGTATATGGAATCGAAAAATGGTATTTTTAATCCAAAATGTTGGAGGATTAGGTGACATATTATGTATTCAAGTTTCGAATAAAAAGTATCGGAAACGATTTCCTCCAAACACGACTCTATGTCGCAACGAGCAGGATCAGTGGTGGAAGATTTGACCTGTTTCACGCGCCAATCGCCTGCGACCATTCGTTTAGGATATATCGTGTTACTTGGAAAGGTACATTACAGTTAGCAGTTATCATAATTTTACTTCCCTTTGAGAAACTTAATGATTACGCTCCGGGATACTTATCCTGGGCTGTTCAACCTCCACTAATAATGTGACTTTGACCTTTTCGACCTAAACTCGGGGTCACCCCATGGAAGAAATGATGATAATAATTCATTATCATCATAGCATAAAGTCTCCCCATATTGCAGGTTGATGCAATGGTAATGCCCCTCAGCGGACAGCGTCTCCTTCATGCCTCACCCGCCCCCGCCCGCCACGCCTTCCCCTAAATGACTTTCTCCCACTCATCTTAATTACGTCTTATCCGCAAGGCTTTTCCCTCGCGGCGCCATCTTCCGCTCTCCCCGCCCTTCCACCCCTGGGACCGTCTCCGCCCCCGGCGCCAAGGAAGCCGCCGCCCGCATCCACCGCACCATCCTCTCCCTTCCACCCCTCCACCCCACCCGCCCCCGCCAGATTCCACAGAGAACTCATTCATGAAACGGCGTTGTCGCTCACTCACTCACTGGATGTCGACTTTTGACGACTACCCTCTCGGAGTTTTCTATGTAATATGCTTTCAAGGTGGTTCCGCTCCCAGATTGAATAACCACAGATATTACGTAGACTTCTTCAAAGCATTTCTAAATATAGAGATCCATTGGAAGTTTCAATATCTGCTTTTTTATAATATTTGCTTCCCGTGGTTTTTACTTAAAACGCATGTTATTACCATGGGTTTTCATAGAAAAGATGATATCTTCGATAAAAACATTATTATATTTTGGGATATCCTAGTTTTAAAATTAATATCAGCCAACGATTTTGTATTGATAGTTAAAAAACATATTCACGCCTTCCTACATTAACTCGGGAGATTAAAGATAAGTCTTAAAAGATAAATATTTGTGAGATGTTTGTCGTGAAGCGGAAATACTGCCGTAAAGCTAAAATGGTCTGCTCATTATTAACTAACAATTAACTGCTGGCATTATGAGACGAAAGGGATCCATGATAACGTTAATTTGTTATTAAATACATATAATTAGAACCTTTAATGAATAATGCTTTCTCCCAAAACAAATAACTTCCCTAAAGTTAGTCACAAAAAATTCTTAAAGCGCCATTACCTTGAACAAATATCACTTATTTTTTGCAACTGAGAAAGGTTTTATAGATACTAGTAAACTTTAAGCACTTTATATCCTGATTAGCTATGAACATTGCTTCAACATGCAAGTCACGGGTATATACACTCATTCGCAAATTTACACCCAATATTTTTCATACATATTTTTACATACGCTTATAAAATATTACTATATTTTATTACTACAATTTTTAAAAAATACTGTACTTTAAAAATAAAACATTATACACGAGGCTTATTGGAAGAGTATGGGCTGTATGGCCGTAAAGAAAATAAGTAGGAAAAACCTTTTGAGTTGCTCTTTCACTTGACGTACGACTTATTATTTTAAGTTAAATGTAAGAAACACTAAAAAGTCCTAAATATCCGATATTATTCTGACATGTCATGTATTAAATCGATTAAAATTGCTTGTATACAAGAGATAAAACAACATTTTATATCCCGTTAAACACTCCATGAATATTCAGAATTTTTTTAAAAGAATAGGGATTTTTACCCTCATCGCTATTTGATTATCGGACAACTCCATACAAAGTTGAAGGGATATTAAAGCAAGCGCCTTGAATTCATCCATCTCACCCCAACCCAATATTCGATATTCGTCCCTTCCACTTTCGATTTTTGCCCTCTTGAATACACAAAATGTTCCATATTCCCCTCCGTCTGTGACGAAGGGAGATTCTTCTCATGGAAAGTGCCTCTCCAAAGAATTTATTCAATTCTCCGCGGCGGAGGGAAGAAGTCTCACCTCAAAGGTCACCTCTCATCGCGGAGGGAACGCGATCTCAGAGGCATCTACGATGGTTTTGAACCGCCTAATGCGATTGGGCACTGAAGCAAACACATTTTCCATTTGGAGAGTCTCCAACAAGCGAGGATAGATTTACATCAATGCAATAACATTTGTGGACTCGTGCGGATGTAATCGCAGACATATAAAATTAATTGTGCTACATCCACGCAATATCCGGCAAGCCGTCGCAAGGACATGTGGCAGGGGGTGGTAGGTCACCTGCCATTCTACATACATTCCCTCTGTTTCCTCATGCTCCTGGCACCCCCGCGATCCACCAAAAACCGCGTGGAACGGGGGCGACCGAACACCAATCATGCAACATGCCTAGACATATGACCAGTATTATATGGTTAGCAGCCATTCCTATGCCTGCACAAAGAAGACAAGAAAATACATTGAAAGATGCCAGGTGCACATACAATTCAGACACTTATTACCAGCTAGTATTATATTCATTCCGGACGGAAAATTTACAAATACAATTCATGTACAATAGGCTTCATATGCAAGTATATGTAAATCCACCTCACCTGGCACGAGCGCTTACGACGGGGCAAAAACGCCAGACTTGAGATCGTTCTGTGGGTCTTTGTTCTCGTGTATCCCTATTTTAGACGTCGTGTACCTGCTATTTTCTTAGGAGTTCCCCCTTTTATTTTTGTCTCGAATAGTACCAGGGAAAAACAAATACTCGGTCAGTTTGGTCTTCGCATATCTAAAGGTTCCCACCCCAGATCCTGTATTAAATGTGTGACGACCCTTTGTGTCCCTTGGTACGAGTTTATAATGAATCCTAGCGGCCTTCTCTGTACCCTATTCAATTCTGTAATTGATGTTTTTGGAAATGGATCCCAAACGCTCGCTACATACTCAATGTGAGGCCTTCCTGATGACAAATAGCACGTCTCCTTCACTTTTCGTCACTACTCCTTCCGACTCTGCGCTTGACGAATGCCAGATTTTTTAGCGCCCCTCCACAAATAGTGCGTATTATGTTTTTCCCAAGAAAGACCCGATGCAATGGTGGCCCCCAGAGACCCCCAGTAAAGTATTTTACTTTATGCGCTCATCGCTCATCCGAACACCTAAGAGTGCCTAAGTTCGGTTGTGTTTTCTATTGTTTAAGAAATGCATGACGATACATTTGTTCGTATTTAATTACAGAACCCATCCTACTCACCATTTTAAATGTTGTTAAAGTCAGTTTGTAGTGATTCACGATCTGCTTCCTTCGCTATTCCTCCGTAAATTATAGTGTCGCCGGCAAAGAGTCTTATGTTGCTTCTTATTTTACCGGTGATTTTATCAATGTGTAGGAGAAATAGTAGTGGTCCTATGACGCAACCCTGTGGACCGTCGGCTGTCAATCGCACATAATTAGAGCTGGCTTGAGCCAACTGTGACTACCCTTCTACCTACACTTTAAAAGAAGACAAATGACAAGGAGCACTCATTCCAGAGATCGGAAAACTGAAGACTATCTAAAAAGAAAGGTGCATTAGAGATAAATAAAGAAATAACTCTCTTAAATGATTTACAACGGAGCAAATACAGCTTTAAAAATTTTTGAAGAATTTAAATGATGTTCTCATAAAGTTGTAGTTATTCAGAGCTTTATAGTATTTCCAACAAAAGAAATACCTTAAAAATTATTTTCCTAGGGCGTCCACTGGAAAATCAAATAATGTGGTGATGAGCTACGAAGGAATTCGACAGTACAAAACGCCATAGTAGATTATATAAAAACACAGTGGAGTGGACACATTCAACGGATAAGAAATGATAGACTCTCTTGGCAAATATTGATGTAATAATAAGATGGAAGAAGAAGTAGAGAGAAACGAAGGAAAAGATGGATTGATGGAATAAAAGAGGGGATGGTATGGAGTTTTAAAAGACGCACTTTGAAATAACTCTAAACCACGGAGAAAGAGAAACAGGTGACTCTTCAGAACATTAAGTAAAACAATAACTTTCTTTACAACTTCAGGGTATTTCATAAAACATTCTGAACATTTCGATTTTTCAAAATGTTAAGTCGTGGGAATCATTTCTACTGACTGTTTTTGATAGACGCTCTTATCCCCGAGGTAGACAAGCACAGCAAACCAATAGCATTTGTAGCAAATATTACCTTGACGCATTATCTCTGACACATGAAAATAATTATCAATTATTGTCCTTTACTTTTCAGAGTGACCTTTTCTTTCTCTCGTTGATATCCTCTTGTGACTATTCACCATAACAATGATCACTCGAACTAGGATCCAGGAGTTGTGACGATGTACCGCACTTACCAAGTCACAAAGATTCGTAGGTTTAGTCGTTACAAAACCTTGTTCCTTTGAATCTCCCAAAAAGGGTGTGAGAGGACGCCTCGGTAACTTAACTGGAAAAAAAGTACTCGGCCAGACGTCGAGAGATCTGATTTCGAATCCCGGTCAAGGCGAATGTTTTTTGCATCCTGAAATGTTTGCACTGTATTGGACTTTTAAGCGGATGTCTCCGTTCAAATTTAATGCTTCAACAGCTCCCGCAGTTTTTTGGAACTTCCATCTTTAATCAAAAATTTTTCCGGAAGGAATCTTACCAAGTCTCATTAATAAACCCATTCTAATCCCTTTTCAGCCTCAAAATATACACCAAAACAAATTTAATTCTAAACCACGATCGAAGTGACACTAATGTTTGAAGTATGAAAATGACTAATTAATTGCAATTTTTCTGATATGATTATTCTAATAGACCGTCTGTGAGTCTTACGATACCTTCATAAATAAAAATTCGCCAGTTACGCCAACAGCTTTTACTTTTGTCATCATGAAACATACTAGTACGCTGAGCGGTGTTACCGACATGGAATTTAATTAATAGTTGTTGTTCTCTCCTCTCCTTCCAAAGCATTACCGCAAGTTAAACGTGAATCCTTTCGACGCTCTTCTCATCACTAACACAGCTAATGCAATCACGCCCAAGGTCATAAGCCTCCCCCCTCACGCCTTGAACTCAGGACACGTGAAATTGCCTGCGGAGAAAGAGTGGCCTCACTCCATTGTCACCCCTCCGGACCTTTTAATCTATTGGGCTCCTATACCTCCATATTAACGTCAGTCAAGTGAAAAGAACAACATAGCTAATCATAAATAGCTACCACGACTCGAAGTCTCCCTGATAGGGGGATTCCGTAAGGTCGTTAAGGGTACGCGTGCGATCTTCTTTTACGGCACTAAGGGCCCCATGGTGATGGTGTCCTTAAAGAGAGGATTTCATTCTTTTACGGAATAGGAAATAGTCTGCTGGTAACATGCCTGGACTGTAATGGGGTAGGGGAATCGTCGCGAATCCGTTGCAGAAGATCTTCGCAATTAGACACTCGACTCTGCTCTTGGTTGTCAGTCTAAAGACTTCTGGGGTTTAGCGCACATATTTCGCATCGCCAAATTTTCAGTGATAATTGATAATAAACTGTGATCTTATCAATGTAGATACGATCTGCGATCATGCGCACACTTAATCAACGGTCTGAATTCAGCACTTCACGCACGCATCAGGAAAAAAAACATTACCAATACATCTACATCTACATAATACCCCGCAAGCCGCCACAAGGGCGTGTGGCGTGGGGTGCTAGGTCACCACCCAAAAAAGGAAAAAAGAAATACCGCATTCAAAACCAATACTTTTTATACAAACCTTGCATGTTGGATAGAGTTGTGGTCTGGCTATATCTTTGCCTCATTTTCTAGTTTGTTTTTTTCTTTTGTCTTAATTAATGTTTATATTGTTTATATGTAGGTTTTTATTGCATTGCAATCATTTACTATTTTTGTGTTACATTATGTGCAATTAATTTTTTCAGTTATTCCGATCAAAAGAATTGATATAATTAACGAAAAAAATGGTTTCTTCAAGTTCAACCTTCCTGGTTCTCTAAAAATTATAATATACTAGTGCCAATGCATTGTAAATACAGTTTATTTTCTTCAAAACCATAAACGATTATCGTCATCAAAGAATAAAGTGGTCGAGATACGGGTTATTTTTGCGTTCATTTTTTCACCTCACTATTTTTTAACGTGCATTGAAAGAACAGCTTCCTTCGTAATTTTACACCTAGTCCTTTTATTGCACTGCATCTCCCTTTATACATACGATAGACATTGAGTAAACCGTTCTTGAGGTATACTATAAGATGTACAGTATTATTAAAGAAAATTTAGAGATCTTGACATAAATATTGAATCACTATATCACTAATCACTATATTTAACCAATTTAGGAACGATTCCAACAGGCTCAGTAGATTTCCTTTCGATTATCATTTTATATTCTATGTTTAACACTTCTCCCTACGCTAACCATAGCACTATACATACGCCATTACTGTTATATTGATACTTAATTTCAAATGCGTAAGTATAAGTTCATTCCGAGTAAACACGGTTCGTTGTATATTTCCACAAGTTCTTGTATTTTATAATTTTGTTATCTTTAAGTAGATAATGATTGCATCTTACCTGAAGATGAGATTATCCAGCCAGAGATAAAAAATTGTAAAAAACAAGAAATTGTGGAAATATACAAAGTACGGACTTCTATTCAAAATAAAGAGTAGCAAGTTCCATAAAACCACGCCAGAAACCATTAGCTTAAATATTAGAACACAGAGACGCAATTGTATACCTGAATGTGACAACCATGTGTAGGAGTACGTATATGCATACATATACGTACGGTTGAATATTTGTTTAAAAAATGAGAAGTAGAGATTTTTCCATAACCGCCAGAGTCGGAGCGCTCGTAAATTGAACAACGTTTTCGATAATTTTGTATTTATCATGTTTCATTGTTGGATGAAGTCAATTAAAGAAGTAATTATTTTAAACAGTATTATATTCATATGCAAAATTAATAGTTAGCGTTTTATTTCTCACCAGCTCTCATAATTTATAACCCTGTCATTTCTTCTTCATGCTGCTTTCTTTGTGAGTGAACATTTTTTTCCTTCCCTATTGCAATTCTAAGAAGAAAATTATTGTTAAAAGATCGTTCAAGTTAACTTGATCGACATATCTCTCATGGAATCTTATCTGAATAAGTTCATCCAAAAGTACGTCCTAGCACATTTGTTCCTAATCCTAACTAATTTCAAGCATGAAGTAAAAAATATATGTGCTCCCAGTGTTTTCGTTTACAACTCCTTCCTTATCCGTTTCATTTCTTAGACGGATGCTTCCAGTTTAATTTCGGGATTCTTTGAAAATTAGTAACTCCCACGAAAGGCTCTCGTCGAGTCTTAATTTCCATTCCCATGGACATTTTACGCTTAATTGTAGCCTATCGTCGCCTCAAGCCTTTGTTTATCCTTTGTACTACGGGCTTTTGTTTCCCCTTTGCTCATCGCTCACCCCTGGATAAGGGAGGAGGACGTCATTTACGGCCTAATTCCTTTTTTCTTGACTCTCAATTCTCTTAATGGGTCGCTTTTAATCCCTTTGTACTCAGCCAATGGCGAACGGGGTTTCCTGGGCCAATATTAGCCCGGACGGCTGGCCGACGGGGATTAAAATGCTCAGATTTAAACTATCCTCCCTCCCTCACCTCCCCTCTCGCGCCTATCTTCCAGAGCGCCCGTTAGAATGCTAATTTGATGCTATAATAAATTCCCAGGGGAAATGAAGAAGAGCCCATTGACGAAGATAATTAAGAGAACTCACACCTACTTTGGATGAGGCAAAGAAGAAATCTTTGTGAGAGTAAACACTCGTGGAGGACTTCTTTGAGAGTTTAATGAGGTGTAAGCATTTTTTTAAATGAGAAAAAGTATTTATAGAATAAGCATTTTCTTTTAAATTATTTTAATTTAGAAATAACTAAATATTTTGCCGATTTGACTGTGTTTTTCATCTACATCCAAATAATACCCCGAAAGCCACCGCAAGGTCGCGAGGCGGAGGGTTTTTGGTCATCCCCCACAATTAAGAATAATACCGCGTGAAAAACCCGCAAATTTATGCCAATCTACACACAAAATCTTGTGCATACTCATGCAAACAACTTTATAACTTAGACACATGCAAATACATACACTATCAACTATCACCCACATACACTAGCGAATATATCTCATATCTAGGCAACATTTAACATTGTCCAGACTTGTGAATCAAATGTCTTAACTATCTCCATAGTAACTTTGTTTTCTTACTATAATGATTCCTGCTCATCGAAAAGACAAATTGAAAGAGAAAGGAGACCTGTGAGACGTAATTAGGGGGAATAATGGAGAGAATAAATTGAGCGACAAGAAAAGGAATAAAAAGTCCAGAATGTTAAATGAGGAGAGAAGGCTGTAAACAGAGTTTCAAAGAACGTAGAAAAGGTGTATGGAATGGGGTGCTGAGGGCCAACGAGATGTTTTAAACAGTGATGGATGAGAGTCACTGGATAAGCGACCATTTCAAGACGGTCATTTCAAACGACAAACAAGGAAAATGTAATGCATGCTTATGTGGATATTATTTAACATGGTAGGAATAACTATGTTTTCAAATATATATTTCATTAATCAGTTCTATGAGTGCAAAATGTTGATTAATAGATTTTTGATCCAATTCAATTTTGCCCAGTTGACTACAAGACAACGGTATTAATGTCCATGCCGTTACTTAACTAGTATGCCGACATCGAGATTAATACCCCGCGATCTACCAAAACGTTGACCAGTAGGGGGTGCAAGCACCAGGTGGGAAGGGTGTGTGATAACGTAATATTTGTGATAGGAATGGAAAAGGGAAAAATGCTCAGTACCAAACTATCAAGTAACGTGAAAATTTGTGTATACGCTGGGGGAAGATTTATTTCAAAACGTAGGTTAATTCACCTAAAAAACTAGTAATTTTCTATGCGAGAAAAGTGAATAAAAATTAACCTGAACCATTTATATGAGAGGACTCCGACCATGGCAGGACCGGTCATGCAGAACCGAAAAGTAAGAGTGGGAAATTGTACTACCACATGGACTCAAGGTCTCCGCTCTCAAAGACATAGGTAAGTCACGTGACGCATGCCTGTAGGCAACGCCCCCGCCACAGAGAGAGACGAGAGACGGAAGGCCAGGCTTGAAAACAAACAGAGCAGGGCAAGCAATCCTGCAACGAGCACTGCATCATTGAATTGCAATCCATTACGGTCATGCGGGAAGGGATTTAACGACAAAACACGAGATCAATGAAAGTGCACGCAATGGAGTACGACTGTTAATAATTCCCGAGACGCTGAGGGTGTCCAGTGCAATTTTTGCTATCTCTAAACCTGGAGTTGCTATCCCGTGGATCGCGAGGTGTCGATGTAATATCCTGGTAAGATTAGGTGCACGGAGGAAATTCAAAGGTGGTCAACGGGTTGCAGCGTCACGGTGATGAATAAGTTGAGGCCTCGTACCCTCCAGACCCGTGGGGCACACCAAGATGGCGGGTTAGGATTGATACGCAGAATGTCAACGTATTTAGAGCGGGATTAGTGGTCCGTCGTCGCTCCTCGGCTTCGCCCGTTGCCATACTTTTTTAGGGCGCCCCCGGCGCCTCTCGCGGCTTATCGCAATTCGTACCTCGAGCGATCTCGATTTTTCCTTTCATTAGAGATCCCCCCGAGTTTCCTTAAAAAGCTTCCCTCTTCCATCCTCCGCGCCCCCATCTCTTCCTCTTGAAGAACTCGCGCCCCAATTCACCCCCTCCTTCTTCCTCCCCATTCATTGCGTCACTCACTCGCCTTTCAACCTCCCCTCCCCTCCACCCCCCGGCGCTCCCCTCTCGCCGTCTTATGAAAAAAGTAAGATCTCCTCTTTTCACAAAACGGAGGAGAGAGGGTCTTCTCCCTCCACGGCCACCACCCATCCCCAAACTCTCATCATCCCTTTCATCGCCACCCTCCCCCATTTCCCCTTTCACCGTTCCGCACTTCCTCTCTTCCCCCCTCTCCGAGAATTGCCAAGCCCTACCCCCCCAAATACCCCCATGCCAGCCTCCCTCCAAGGAGTGAGGGCGCTGGAAGGGAGAAGTGGATCGGGAGTTTTTCCTCTCGCACCACCCGACGCACCCCTTCCCCTCATCCCCTCCCTCCTCTCACCCCACTCCAGCCATTTTCTCTTCCCTCTTCCTCCAGCCTCTTTTTCTCTATTCTTTGCGTATACTTTTTTTGCGTTGAACTATTCAAAGTGACTCTTCGAAGTAATGCGATGAGAGTGATTGACCTTTTTTAGTGACCCCCACGCTCGTGAACGGAGAATCATATTCGTCCTTTTCATATAAGAAAACTTTCGCCCTAAAATCATCGGATATCCATAAAATTCTCTAAGATTGACTTTTTTATAATGCAGGAATTGATATATTAGTTTTGATTTCCGCATAATTACAAAATATTTATAATTTTCACGTGAAGATAGATAAAACGGAATAAGTTGATAAGAATTGCATTTATGATTGTCACAGTGATGGGACGCAATGCGCCTTTTGTGAGCGTTATTAGTCTTACGTTTTAAACCTTGCTTTTTCAGTTAAATATTTCGGTGGAGAAATATTAAAAATACGAATTTTTAAGCAAAACTAGGAATGAAAAAAAGGAAAAAAATGTATGTTTATCTTTTGCGAAAAGGTTCCAAAAATAATGAGGTCTCCCACTAATCTAATTATCAACACCATCGTTTTAAACGGATTAAGCTCACAATCTTTTATTACTTTCAATGTTTTAAGTCATTCATATTTCTCTTAGCCTTCATAAATGTGTGTATATACTTCTTTCACCAATTGATTTACTTATCGTATATAAAGAACCTCTTTTCATTATTTTTCATCCGTGTTATGTGGGCTTCGCTGTTTTTTCTATTTTTCGAGGTTTTTATTAAGTTCCTCTGTTCCAATTAATCCGATTATGTCTAAACTTCTATCTTCCCGATGAAATAGTAACTTTTACCGACTTAAGAAACCGAATTTGCCATGGACAATGCGGGATAACGGCTGAAGGGTTATGCATTGGGAAACTTCCAATTGCTACCCACAGCGTCTAGGGAATAATTAATTCTACTGGAATGCATGCACTTCCACTGATCGCATGTGCTTTTCTATTACAACCCTTCCCATATGGAACTGCCTTTTAATAAATTTAGGGCTCGTTTGCGTACGTGTAGCTTACCCTGCTTTGTTTTTGTTCAAATTTCCACTTCCATCCCTCGTGTCTCTCCGTGAATATTCCGCTGCCTGCCTGCTTCCGTGTGTCACATTCCCTCCTACCTGTCTCTTTGGGGGCGGAGACCATGAGTTTTATAATCACGTGACGGTAGAATTCCCCCCCCCCCCGCTATTTACAATTCTAATTTGCATTTATTAAATAGAATTTTACCACATTTTAAGGTGCATTTTAACATATGTCAGTTGAAAGTTTTATGTATTTGAATGCGTGAAAGTTACGAAGGTTATTCCATGAATATATTCGCTACTGTGGGTCTTGGTGTTCAGGCATATGTTGGTTTTGCATGTAGTTTTATACCCTTTTATGGTGGTAAGCTAACACCACACGCCCTTGTGGTGGGCTTTTGGGGTATTATCTAGATCTAGATGTAGAATATTAGCTGTTTCCAAATGTCTTTCATGCTTCTTTAGCATAATTAGCATTCCGATCAATAATCCCATCCACACTATGAACCGAAAGTCGCCACAAAAGGACGAATTTGAGTTCATGCATGGATAAGAATACAGATTGATTTAAAAGCAAAATTGAGCAATTTTAGTCAAAACAAATACTTCGTTTCTAATTTTAACTTATATTTTTTCCCCACACTTCTGAAGAGTGGTGAAACTTATTGTTAATACCTTCTCATTTATCAGTATATTATGTTAGCTCCTAAAGGCTTCAATTCTAATGTACGATTAAATCAGAAACAATTATTTACCAATGCACTAATTTAAGTGGCATGATGCCCTTCTCAAATTGAAAAGTATTATTTTTGTTTTCATTTGATTTCAACCCCAGAACTATAGCAATGGGATGAGATTATTACTTCTTATTAAATATTCTAAATGCAGGGATGTCGGATAACATTGAGAATATTCTAAATCATTCACTCACTCTCTAATATCCTTCTATTTCTTCTTTTAGATACTAACATGCCTCAATTTTCTATCCATTATTATGATGCATAACAGCAAATTCTCACTTAATTTTTATTTTCTAATGTATGTCTCGAATATAATATACGAATATATTATAAGTCAATCAATCCTATCTGAAATCTTTGTGTAATTCGTAAAAAACCAAATGATGCCGAGATACAAGCTAGCATAACAATAGTATTAACGTCTATTAATAATGGTCATATCTAATTGTACTCATATATTTTTAAATATCGTTTCATAACCTGCCAAATCATAAAAAATATGTATTAAAAATTTTTGCAAGGAGACAACTTGCAACGATGAAAGTGTATAGGTACAACGTTCAGCTGAATAGACTTGGTCGTATTCATAATGCATACAAAAAGAATGCCATTACATTTATATACATTATTAATGTTAAATTAATACTGTCAAAGGTATTATTAATATTAAAGGTTAAATGAATTGCAGATAATGAAAAATCAATAATACCTCTAAGGTATTCTATCGAATTGAGTGCCTCAAGTGTAGATGAGTATAAGTTATGAATGAAATTAAATGTGTATTTACGTCACAGGTCAAAAGTTACAGGTTTTTATAAACGTGGTATAAGGATGCAATTGATAAAAAATAGTAGGCAAAAAAATGCAGACAAATAAAATCTCGTACATTGAATCAATTTGTAAATTCGAGGAAACAGTGATCACAAAAATTCTTTTTTAAATAGATCATGAGAAATCCTGTAAAATTACTGTAAAAAGCCATGCTTGCAGATTTTAATGTTATCTAAATATAGATATAAATATTCAATGTAAAATTAAATTTTCAAAATCAGGCCGTTTTAAAAACTGAAAGTCGGGGCGAAAAACATGCATGCCGAAATATTTTACGATCTGGAAAAATACTCTACACAAAAGAATTAAGAAAACGTTTTACTGAAAATTCAATTCAGACAGGAATGTAATTGAATGAAAATTGCTTCAGTTTTTCACTTAACTGAAGTTTAAAGAATAAAAAAGGATACAAGGACAGGGCTATGGAACAAGTTCGATTGTTAAATAGTGGCGAAAAATGTTGTCCCGGTTGTATGACTCGTACTTTTTCCAAATTGGTGAAAATTTACTCATTTACTCATCTTTAGTCATGGCTAATGTCTCGCATTACATCAATTCCCACCAACTAAACCCCATCCCCCACCATGCGTCACCTTTGCACCAATTTCACCAGAGAATCACCGTACTCCGCTCATTCCACCCTCGATCCCTCTTTACCCTCTTCCTCCTCTCAATGTTAAATACACCCTCAAGATTGTTTCCCTTCATAAAAAATTTAATTATGTTGCTAGTTCATCCTTTATTCTACGTTTGTGTTTTTGGCGTGTTTTTCCAAATAAGAATGGAAACTAGGAGAAGAAGGGAAGCTTCACGTCTAATTCCTTTTGATGTGTTGTTGTTTGCCGTTGGCCTCTTATCCCGTCGCTAATAGAAAATTCTGACCGAATGGATCAAAAGGTCCCTCGTCTTACTTATGTGAGCTCTCCCTGTCCATTTAACACGGGTTTGTGGATCGTAGGGGAATTCAAAAACACGAACAGATAAGAAAGAAGATGCAGAATATTTTCTCTCGAATTAAAGCGATGCTCTTAACGCCATGTTTCCGAAAATCGGAAATTTTCACAATTAATTCAAACTTCTCCTCAATAGCATTTCTTCTTAGAAGAGCACATCATGATGAAATAAAGACATTTACAATATTTTCACATTAAAGTTTCCTTGGACCAATATTTATACATTTAAATGACACTGCAATATTTGCATAAGTGAACACTGAGTGGACAAAAACTTGATGAGGGTGGAGAAAGAAACTTTCCACTTCTATATAAAAATTTATTAATTCACCTTTTTCAATCTTTATGTGACAGTGCAAAGTTTCTTTCTTAACCCTCATCTACATCTACATAAATACCCTGCGAGCCACCAGAAAAGGTGTGTGGCAAGGGGTGTAGCACCAGGAGGAAAGGTTAAGGGATGAGGGGGTTGGGGTTTTCAAATAGGTGGGGGAAGGTGGGGGGAACCTGTGAGAAAAAAAAAATATATATATATATATGTATATATATATATCCACGCCCAGTCCCTAACCTGTACTTTAATACTTATTGTGGTGAACTGACTTTTGGGGGATTTCGACTACAAGCATTCTGGTCCTTTACCGTTCTTGGAAAAAATTACATATTAAACCTGTCAGGCTTGCAGTCTATCTCTCTAATTTTGTGTTCGTGATCTCTCCGACCGTAATACGTTGGATTTCGTATTATATTCTTGATGTCATCGGAAAAGGGCCCATCCTTAAATGTTTTTAATAAGTTTTATCTATATTGTAAACGCCACCTCGTAAGAGAATCCCAACCTGAATTGCGTAGCAAAGTAGATACGCTGCTGCGTCAGTCATAACAATTTTTGACAAATCTAGCCCCCCACCGCTGAACTCGATCTAATTCCGAAATCAAATTTATATATTGAGGATCCCATATACTGGCAGCATACTCTAGGTGAGGCCTGACCACGTCAGGGAAACATCGTTCCTTCACTTTTTGGTCACATTCACCTAGTACTCTTTTCACAAATCCCAATTTTTTATTAGCACGACCGCATATTTCTCGTATGTGTTTTCCCCAGGACAGATCGTGAGTAATTGTTACACCCAAGTATTTAAAAGAATCTATCCTGGCGATTTTGGTTTTTTTCACTTGGTAACTACAAGGGAGGGAATTACTCTTTTCCCAAAAATGTACTATATTACTACGTATTTTTAAAAATGTAATTCCAATTGGCATGTGTCGCACCAATTTTGAATTGCATCTAGGTCGTTAGCTAACACCACTCTGTCTTCGTGACTTCGTATGTCCCCATAAAGTACTGCATCATCGGCGAAAAGACGGAGCTTGCTATTAACTACGGTACTGAGGTTGTTTATCTAAATAAGGAATAGGAGGGGGCCTATGACACTTCCTTGTGGTACACCCGACGTGACCTTGATAGTCTCGGATGATACACCGTCCAGGACGACTCTTTGGACACGATCACTTAAGAATTGTTTAATGCAGTTAATAATACTCTCGTGTATTCCATAAGTTTTCAATTTAGCGAGTAATTTGCAATGAGGGACGTTATCGAAAGCTTTCTTAAAATCTAGGAATATCGCATCAACTGGAATATTGCTTTCACCGGAGTATTCCTTCATATTTCCTTTCCTTCATAATTCCTTCAAACTCCTTCATAATTTCTTCATAATTATTTTCCCGGAGTAATTTTTCATCATAAATAATTCCACAAAATTAATTCTGAAACTGTTATGTCTATGGGTAAAATCTTAATTTTTCCTTAGGGAAGTGCATCAATTAGCCTGATCTATTCTCAATTGAAACGTCATTCCATCGGATTAAAAAGGCATTTGATTGATTAATAAGTTTAATATGTTGAACATATCTCTTGTGTGAAATAATTAGCGTAAAATTTCATGTATTGTCATGGACTTTTTACGGTGCACGAACGTTATACATTTCTAAAAATTGTGTTGTATTTATAATGCAACCATTTCAGAGAGTAAAAATCATTCGCCTTGACCGGGATTCGAACCCGGATCCCTCGATATCCGGCCGAGTGCTTTAACCACTTAAGCTACCGAGACGTCCTCTTACACTCTGAAATTTTGGGGCTTTAAAGGAACAAGATGTTATGACGAAATACCGTACATACAATGTCACAGGCATTCGTAGTCGTGCGCGACGACGATGAAGTGCTGACGACGCGAGTAGCCGCTGGACGAGGTCAGATAGCTTCAGTGGCTTGTCTGCCTTCTCTGAGCCAAGTTGCGTGACGCTAGCATTGCCTGTGTTGTTTCTGTGATTGTTTACAATGTTTAAAAAAATTGAGAACGCCGCCAGTTGTGAAGTGAGGGCAGTGATTAAATTCCTCAATGCAAGAAACGTTCGCCCATGTGATATTCATCGCCAATTAAAGGAGGTGTATGGAGACAATGTAATGGACGAGTCGTCTGTTCGGCGGTGGTGTCGCAAATTCAACATGGGGAGGGGGAACACACACGACGATGAGCGTTCGGGGAGACCGTCTGTCATTACAGACCAACTGGTGAGCTCAGTTGACGAATTCGTGAGGAACGATCGGCGCGTCACAATTGATGACATCTGTGAGCATTTTCCCAATGTTTCTCGAACAATTGTTCATGAAATTGTTAAACACCATCTGCATTATGCAAAAATTTGTGCAAGATGGGTCCCTCGCATGCTTACAGATGAGCACAAAACCAAGCGTATGGCTGCAGCACTGACGTTTTTGGGACGTTATTCTGATGAAGGAGACTCTTTCTTGACTCGCATAATTACTGGTGACGAAACATGGGTTTGTTATGCATCACCTGAGAGTAAACGACAGTCAATGGAGTGGCATCATGCTCATTCACCAAACAAACCAAAAAAATTCAAGACAGTTCTGTCCACCAGGAAACTCATGGCAACCATTTTCTGGGATCGACGAGGTGTATTGCTTATTGATTTTATGGCCCGTGGAGACACTATTAATGCCAATGCGTATTGTGAAACATTAAAGAAATTACGGCGGGCAATACAAAATCGGCGGCGAGGTCTATTGTCTACTGGTGTCATTCTCGTTCATGACAATGCCAGGCCTCATGCAGCTGGGATAACACAAAAACTTTTGCAGCAATTCAAATGGGAAACTTTCGACCATCCACCGTATAGCCCGGACTTGGCCCCTTCAGATTTTCATCTCTTTACAAAGCTTAAAGACTTTTTGGCAGGGAAAAGATTTGACAGCGATGAAGAACTTAAAGAAGGAGTGACCCTGTATCTCAATGAGCTGGCGGCGAAGGACTATGCAGCAGGAATACAAAAACTTGTCACACGTTATGACAAATGCCTTAATTTGCTTGGAGATTATGTTGAGAAGTAGTTTAAAGTATCCTCTTTCAAATAAATTATTTTATGTTTGTTAATATTTACTTTTGCGTCTTTATTTCACGAACGGGTACTACTTTCCGGATGACCCTCGTATATATTAAATAAATATTTTAAATTAACAATCATACTATGAAATCAATAAAACTCCACGTTGAATACCTGGAACGTGATTCAACCCGAAGTAATCCTACAGAAAAATCAGTAGTTTCTGTAGCATTAATTGAAACTGGTAATTAAAACACCAGGAAGCAAAGAGAGTCCATGAGATTCTGTCAAACCAAAGAATTGCCTTTAATTTTAAAAATAATTGATACATTTTCATAAGAATTTTATACGTGATTTATGGTTAAAAAGGTTTTATCGATGTTTCTTAAACGTGCAATTCATGCCTAATAATATTAAATCTTTAAGAAAAAACCCATTCAGTATAGGGAACATAGTATCAAATGTGCGGTTTGCAGTAATTTTTTGTTTCCCGTTAATTCCAAATTGAGGAATAAATCAAGAATGTAATAATCGAGTCCAATAATGTAAGGCGAATCAGAGAGAAGAGAGTATTCAAACAAAGGTAAAATATCAATTATTTCATTTATATGAAAGTGAGAACCGTTAGAACATACATTCATCATGTTACGATTGATATACAGAAATTACACTATCATTCAGGTATAATAATATTGATTTTTTAAAAGTAATCTAAAACACCAATAGCCATGTTTCTATAGTTGCATTTTTGTGAAGAATCTTATTCCCCCCCTTCAACGGTTCTTTCTTAGTCTAGATACACGTAACTATATCGTTTTCTGACGCCAGAACTTGGTATGTTCACCTCATTTCATCAAAACACTAATGACCCATTGTAACATAAAATATATATGGACTTATCGACTTACGGGATTATACGGACCTTCCAATTCAAAACTTACCAATTGTTATTTTTAAAACCAATTTCC
>CM073770.1:2833719-2868719 GCA_037158775.1 Hetaerina titia | reverse complement strand
CCGTCCAAAAGTTATATATATATATATATATATATATATATATATATATATATATTATTAGGTAATCTACCGGTTAAGGTAGGTTTTTGGATGGACACAACTATCAAATAAACATTTTGTGACTCCCCACCTAGCAAACTAATCTATATCATGTCCCTCTTCATGTCGGTGTACTTCTTTCCTCCCTTCATCCCGTCCAACATCCCTATCCTGTTCCTACCCTTACCTCGCTTGCCCAACATTCTCCCCTCTATTACCCTCTTCAACATTCCACTACCGCTCAATACGCCTTTCATCCATTTTTCCTGCCTCCATAGGATTCCTCTCAACAAACCCCTCTCCTCCCCCACCATTTCTAGTACTTCCTCATTTGTTTTCCTTTCGGTCCATTTCACCTTCTCCACTCATCTCCAAACCCACATTTCAAAAGCCTCCAATCTACGTCTATCCTCCTGCTTCAGTGACCACGTTTCCGCGCCGTACATAGCTACGCTCCATATCAGAGTTTTTACGAGTCTTGTCTTAACATCCCTACTCAACGTCCCCGTCATCAACTCCCTCCTCCTTGAGAAAGCCTCCTTGCCTAGCGCAATTCTTCTCCTTACATCCCTACCACTTTGACCGTATTAGTCCAAAACACTTCCGAGATATGTAAACTGTTCTACCTGCTCTTTTTTTTCCCCGCCTATTTTAATATTTAGCTTAACCTTTTTCTTTCTGGAAAATCGCATAACCTTTGTTTTATTAAGATTGATTCTCATCCCATATTTATCGCACTGAGCCTCCAATTCACTCAACAATGCTTGCAACCCCTTGGCTGACTGAGCAACTAATGCTTGGTCATCAGCAAACCTAACCGATTTTACGAATTCCCCTCCGACTTTTATTCCTACCTCCAGTTCTTCCCATGCCTCTTTTATCATTTCCTCTACCTATACGTTGAACAGTACCGGTGACAATGGGCAACCCTGCCTTACACCTCTTCCTAACACTGCCCATCCGGAATCTCCGTTCCCAACTCGCACCTGAGCAGTCTGAGACATGTATAGGTTGCGGATCAGTCTCCTGTCCCTCCAATCAATTCCTATTTTCTGCAGTACACGCAATAATTTTTCCCAATTCACACTATCAAACGCTTTCTCGAAATCTACAAAATAGGCAAAAACGTCCTGATTGTATTCTATATTCCTCTCGACTTGTGATCTCATTACTGCAATGGCATCACGCGTACCTATTCCTTTCCGGAACCCAAACTGATCATTCCCTAAGTAATAATTTGCCTTACTCTCTATCCTTTTGTTGATGATCCTGAGAATAACTTTAGCTGCGTGGGATAACAAACTTATTGTTCTGTAATTCTCACATGACGAAGCCTTTGCCTTTTTTGGAATAGGAACTAACACCGATCTCACAAAATCTTCCGGCCAGATTCCTTCTTCATAGATACTACGAAGCAGTCCATCCAGTCCAGTCCACAGAACTCCTGCAGTTCTGTTCCTAATTCCTCTTGAGAAAGGTGGTTGGACCACCGAAAATTCGAGAACCAGTGAGTTTTCCCTCTTTTGTGTGTTTTGGTTTCTGTGTTTGTTATGACTATCAGTGAATTTACATTACACGTTTGTGGGTTTTCCAAAAAAGTGTATATATATATATATATATATATATATAGATCGGGTCGCGGTGGTCTAGTGGGTAGAGCATTGGACTACTGACCGGAGGGTCCCGGGTTCGATTCCCGGGCAAGGCAATTTGGGCACCTGCAGCTTCACCCAAGCAAGTTGATTTTTCTGGTACCAGGTCTTCCTGGGAAACCATAACCGGCACAGAGAAAGGAACTGGCCCCCCCTACCCTGATGTGTGAATATTCACACACCGTCGGGCTTGGTATATGGGTGAGCTCTACCATCACCTACTAAACCGACCTCCGGGTTGATTACTGTGTTTATGGTTTTTTATATTTATAGATGATTTCTTCGAAGTAACACGGAACTGTTGAATAAAAAACTTAGACAGTAACACAGCACGAGAACACATAAAAAGAACACTCACAATAATATCTTGATAATTTCGAGCTCCGTCTTCTTCGGAAGATAATATATGACTGAGGAAAAGGGTACGCGGTGCAGAGAGAGTATGGGACGAGAGAGAGGGGAAAAAACAGGTAGTGGGGGAGTGGTGAAGCAGGGGTATATGGAAGGGGAGAAAGCGGAGCGGGGAACAGGTGGTGGGAGAGGGGTAAAGGAGGAGGTTATGGAGGGGGAAAGGGAGGCCAGAGGGGAGCGGAGATGGAATAAGGAGGATGCGGAAATAGTAACAAGCGACACAGAAAACTATCAATTCATCCACATTTCCCACACCACCCATGACCAAGGCATCAACTCACCAAGTCATCATAAGGGCTTGACAAGTCAAAACATAGGACAAGGATGACAAAATGTATCCGGATGAATAAACTGTCTCACCACCTCGCAAGAAACAAATCCACCTCCATCCACCTCAGCCCCACCCCCCCATTTAGTGAACGACATTGAGACCTGGATGTTGATAGGCTTTAGACAGGCATATAAATGCCAATTCCATTGTTTTTAATTTTATAGGGTTATCGGATGGGGGAAGGGATGCTAGCACGGAAACATTGTAACAGTGGTTGAAGGGATTGTTGTGGTGGGAGGCATGTTTTGGGATGGGAAGACCCGCGGACGGGGAGGAGGGATTACATGAGGCGCGATGATTGTTCACCCTGAGGTTCAGGGGTGTAGAGCACTGGCCTATATAAAATGCCTGGCAGAGTTTGCAAGTCAGAAGATAGATTATATCCCGAGATGTGCATGAGAAGTGGGAGAAGGGCGAAAGAGAGTTATAAGGTGGGATGGAGAGGGGTGGAGTGGTGAAAATAGGACAAGTTTTGCATCTAGCTCGCAAGCATGGAGTGGGTGTGATTCTGGGGGTGGGAGGGGATTTGGAAAGAGGCTTGTGGATTTGAGGAGATCTGATAGGTTGGCTGTCCGTTTGAAGGTAACAGAAGGGCATTTAGGAAGAAGGTTGGACGAATCGTTGTGATTTTTGAAGGTGGGGTACAGGTCTTTGAGGATGAATTTAAGGGACTGGATGCCAGGGAAGTAGGTGGGGCATATTGAGAGAGGGTGGGAGTCTGTGGTTGAGGGAGGATTGGGGGTGTAGGATTGTTTTAGGATTTTTTTGTGAAGGAGAGAATCTGGGTATCCCCGTTGGAGGAGGGAATGGTGAAGGTTGTTGAGGTATTTGTTGAGGGATTCGGGATGGTTGCAAATGCGGTGCCCGCGGATAGAGAGGGAGTAAGGGAGGGAGCGTTTGGTGTGGTAGGGGTGGCAGCTGTAAAATGAAGGTATTGTCGTTTGTTAGTAGGTTTAGTATGTACGGAGGTTAGAAATTTGTTCTTAGTTAGGGAAATATTTACATCGAGGAAAGTGATCTGTGATGATGAGATGTTGGAAGTGAAAGAAAGAGATGAGGAATCATTAAGCTGGGAGATGAAGGAATTGAGGGAGTCTATGTTATGTGGCCATAGTAGAAAGATGTCATCAATGTACCGGAGCCACAGAAGGGGTTTAACAGGGTAACTGGAAAGGAATTAGGAACAGAACTGAGGCAGGGATTTTATTCTAAGAAAGTGATTATATATATATATATATATATATATATATATATATATATATATATATATATATATATATATATATATATATATATATATATATTCACAGCAAACACTAAAACACACATCCGTACATATAAAACACCCAAATAAACAACAGTACTTACATTTCAACAGCTGTCACCCATACCACACCAAACGTTCCATTCCTTATTCCCTTTCCATAAGGGGACACAGAATTTGCAATGACCCTTACTCCCTAAAAAATTTCCTCATAAATTTACACAATTCCCTCCCCAAACGAGGTTATCCTGAATCCCTCCTGAATAAGAGGATCCGTAGACATACTTACACTCCCAGACCTTCCACCACCGCGAAAAACCACCCTCTTTCAATTTGCACCACGTTTCTTCTTGGAAAAGAATCTCTGCGTTCTATCCTAAAGGACCTCTATCCTATCCTCAAAAACCACAATTCCACCACCAACCTTTTCCCCAAATGCCCCTCTGTCACTTTCAAACGCCCCGCCAATCTATCAGATCTTCCAAAATCTACCAATCCACTTCTTAAATCCTCGCCCCGTTCCAAAATCACTCCCAGACCCTGCAACAAACCTAGATGCAAAACATGTCCTATTTTCCTAACCAGAATCCCATCCCTCTCCCACCCGCTCTTTAACTCTTTCCCACCAATTTCCTACTCCTCATGTACCTCCAGCAATGTTGTCTACCTACTCAAGTGCCAACTTTGCCCGGCCTTTTACATTGGACAGTGTACCACATCCCTTAATATTAGAATCAATAATCATCGAGCCTCATGCAACAATTCCTCCCTTATTGGTATGCTCCCAATCCCCGAACATGCCTCCGAACACAACACTGCCTTTGACCAATGTTTTAAAGAATCCGTCTTAGCATCCCTCCCACACTCAGACCCTCCACTGAAACTCAAAACATTAGAGCTAGTTTTCATCTGGCTCTTGGATTCCTGGAATCGCCCAGGTATTAATATTAGACATTAATTGCCCCCTTTATGCATATAATTTCATCCCCCTCCGCCCCAAACTACTTCCATATATGCCCCACCTTTTTTTTAAATTCCCGCGCCATACACTACCCCTCGAAACTCCTCACCTCGAATGCCTTTCCCCCCCTTTTCCATTCTTTTCCCTTCTTTTCCCCTCTTTTTTCCCCCATTTTCCTCCTTCTCCTTCCTACCACTCCTTTCGGGCTCTCCTCAGCCTCAGTTCTGTTCCTAATTCCTCTTGAGAAAGGTGGTTGCACCACCGAAAATTCGAGAACTAGTGAGTCCCTCTTTTGTGTGTTTTGGTTTCTGTGTTGCTGTGACTATTTAGTGAGTTTCATTGTGCACGTTCGTGGCTTTCCCGGGAAAGTGAATACATATATATATATATATATATATATCGATGATGCGGAAGTACTCACGAGAGCAATATAACTTTTGGACGGCACAAAAGAACACAGAATAAAACAGATAACACGTAAAAGGACACTCACACTGGAGATGATTTGAGCTTTCGGCCTACTCCGAGGCTTTCTTCAGGTCAGACTGGCTTCCTTTTAGGTGTTATCTGTTTTATTCTTTGTTCTATTGTGCCATCCAAAAGCTATATATATATATATATATATATATATATATATATATATATATATATATATATATATATATATATATATATGACTGCTCAGGTGCGAATGGGGAACGGAGAGTCCGGATGGGCAGTGCTAGGAAGAGGGGTAAGGCAGGGTTGCCCATTGTCACCGGTGCTTTTCAACATATACTATACGTGGAGTAAATGATTAAAGAGGCATGGGAAGAACTGGAGGTAGGAATGAAAGTCGGAGGGGAATTCGTAAAATCAGTTAGGTTTGCTGATGGCAAAGCACTAGTTGCTCAGTCGGTCAGGGGTTGCAAGCATTGCTGAGTGAATTGGAGGTTCAGTGCGATAAATATGGGATGAGAATCAATATTAATAAAACAAAGGTTATGCGATTTTCCAGAAAGAAAAAGGCTAAGCTAAATATTAAAATAGGCGGGGAAAAAATAGAGCAGGTAGAACAGTTTACATAGCTCGGAAGTGTTTTGGACCAATACGGTCAAAGTGGTAGGGACGTAAGGAGAAGAATTGCGCTAGGCAAGGAGGCTTTCTCAAGGAGGAGGGAGTGGATGACGGGGACGTTGAGTAGGGATGTTAAGACAAGACTCATGAAAACCTTGAAATGGAACGTATTATTTATGGCACGCGAACGTTGTCGCTGAAGCAGGAGAATAGACGTAGACTAGAGGCTATTGAAATGTGGGTGTGGAGAAGAAGGGAGAAGGTGAAATGGACCGAAAGGAAAACAAATGAGGAAGTACTGGATATAGTGAGTGAGGAGAGGGGTTTGTTGAGAGAAATCCTATGGAGGCAGGAAAAATGGATGAAAGGCCCATTGAGCGGTAGTGGAATGTTGAAGAAGGTAATAGAGGGGAGAATGTTGGGCCAGCGAGGAAAGGGCAGACGGAGGATAGGGATGTTGGACGGGATGAAGGGAGGAAGGAAGTACATAGGGAGGAAGAGGGATCTGAGGTGGATTAGGTTGTTAGATTGGGTTTTGTTTGGAGTTACACAATCGTTATTGGATAGTTGTGTCCATCCAAAAACCTAGTACCTACGCTCCATATCAGAGTTTTTACAAGTCTTGATTTAACATTCCTACTCAACGTCCCCGTCATCAACTCCCTCGTCCTTGAGAAAGGCTCCTTGCCTAGCGCAATTCTTCTCCTTACGTCCCTACCACTTTGACCGTATTGGTCCGAACACTTCCGAGATATGTAAACTGCTCTACCTGCTCCTTTTTTCCCCCGCCAATTTTAATATTTAGCTTAGCCTTTTTCTTTCTGGAAAATCGCATAACCTTTGTTTTATTAATATTGATTCTAATCCCATATTTATCGCACTGAACCTCCAATTCACTCAGCAATGCTTGCAACCCCTTGGCTGACTGAGCAACTAATGCTTGATCATCAGCAAACCTAATCAATTTTACGAAGTCGCCGCCGACTTTCATTCCCACCTCCAGTTCTTGCCACGCCTCTTTAATCATTACATCTACATATACGTTGAACAGCACCGGTTACAATGGGCAACCCTGCCTTACGCCTCTTCCTAACATTGCCCATCCGGACTCTCCGTTCCCCACTCGCACCTGAGCAGTCTGAGACGTGTATAAGTTGCGGATCAGTCTCATGGCCCTCCAATACATTCCTATTCTCTACAATACAAGTATTAATTTTTTCCAATTCCCTCTATCAAACGCTTTTTCGAAATCTACAAAACAGGCAAACACGTCCTGATTGTATTCTATATTCCTCTCGATTAATGAACTCCCACCGGCAAGTGGAGACATCGGGTTTTCAAGTCCCGGTCAAGGAAAATATTCTCACCTGCATTAGTCCTTTAAGTGTGATCCTTTCCCCTATCCTTTTTTCTATATCTATGTGAATAAATATTGGTTCGCCGTATGGCGAGATTGCGTATTTGAATGTGTATTTGGTCAATGTGGCCCGTCTCTTCATCTGGCTATGCGTGCCATCAAAAGCACCGTTTTTATCCTTTAAGATGTTGTATATTTGCCAACCTACTGTACTTCTTCTTCTTGTGTTGGTCTATTTCTCCTTTGGTGGGTGTAACAGCTCCCTAATGCCATCTGTTGGCTAATGAATCGGAGCAATTCGGCGCTTTATAAGATCGCAGATTTCAGCGTAAAGTATATTTTTCTCGAAAGCTCAATTGGTTAGAGTATCCGCCCGGCATGTGGAGGGATCCGGTTTTCAAGTCCCAGTCGAGGAAAATAATTTAACATTAGTGGTCTGCTTGACTCCGCCTTCCCCACCTCTCTTGTGTTAGTCCTTCATGTGTGTTACTTTCCCGCATGTTTATATATATATATATATATATATATATATATATATATAATATGTATATATATATTTATTTATTTCTTTTACATTAAAACACGATATCCCGCCATGCGGCGAACAAATATTCATTCACATAGACATAGAGATAAGGAAAGGAGAAAAGAACACATATAAAGGACGAACACAAGAGAGGGGGTTAACGGGGGATCAAGCAGCCCACTAATGTAAAAATATTATTATGTAATCTACCGGTTAAGGTAGTTTTTTTGATGCACACAACTGTCAAATATATATGTTGTCACTCCTAACAAAACCCAATCCAGTAACCTAATCTACATCAGGTCCCTTTTCATCCCGGTGTACTTATTTCCTCCTTTCATCCCGTCCATCATCCCTATCCTGTTCCTGCACTTTCCTCGCTTGCCCAACTTTCTCCCCTCTATTACCTTCTTCAACATTCCACTACCACTCAATGCGCCTTTCATCCATTTTTCCTGCCTCCATAAGATTTCTCTCAAAAAACCCCTCTCCTCACCCACCATCTCTAGTACTTCCTCTTTTTTTTTCCTTTCAGTCCATCTCACCTTCTCCATTCTTCTCCACACCCACGTTTCAAAAGCCTCCAATCTACGTCTATATCAGTAACCACGTTTCCGCGCCGTACTTACCTACGCTCCATATCTGAGTTTTTACGAGTCTTGTCTTTACATCCATATAAACGTCCCCGTCATCAACTCCCTCCTTGAGAAAGCCTCCTTGCGTAGCGCAATTCTTCTCCTTACGTCCCTACCACTTTGACCGTATTGGTCCAAAAACCTTCCGAGATATGAATACTGCTCTATCTGCTATATTTTTCCCCGCCTATTTTAATGCTTAGCTTAGCCTTTTTCTTTCTCGAAAATCGCTTAACATTTAATTAATATTTATCTCATGCCATATTTTTTCACTGAATTTCCATCCCACTCATCAATGCTTGCGACCTCTTGGCTGACTGACAAACTAGAGCTTTGTCATCAGCAAGCCTAAGTAATTTTATGCATTGCTCTCATACTTTTATTCCTACCACCCGTTCTTCCCATAGCTCTTTAATCATTTCCTCCAAATGTAAGTTCAACAGCACTGGTGATAATAGACAACCCTGCCTTACACCTCTTCCTAACACTGCCCATCCGGACTCTCCGTTCCCCACTCGCACCTGAGCAGTCTGAGACTTGTACAGTTGCGGATTAGCCTCCTGTTCTTCCAATCTATTTTTATTTTCTGCAATATACTCATTAGTTTTCCCAATTCACTTTATCAAACGCTTTTTCGAAATCTACCAAAGATGCAAATACGTTCTGATTGTATTCTATATTCCTCTCGACTAGTGATCTCATTACTGCAATGGCATCACGCCTACCTCTTCCCTTCCTAAACCCAAATTAATCATCCCCTAAGTAATCATTTGCCTTACTCTCTAACCTTTTGTTGATGATATTGAGAATAAATTTAGCTGCGTGGGATATCAAACTTATTGTTCTGTAATCCTCACATGATGTAGCCTTTACCTTTTTTGGAATAAGAACTAGCACTGATCACAAAAAATCTTTCGGCCAGATTCCTTCCTCATGGATACTACGAATCCGCCCATATTGAGTCTTCCTCCCACATTTTCCTAAACATTTTAACAGTTCCACAGGAATGTTGTCTACCCCCACGGCCTCATGTGCTTTCATCTCCTTTAATGCTCTTTCTATTTCATCGTCGAGTATGCCTGGACCTATGATATCTTCTTCTACGTCATGTCCCTTTTCTATGTCTAACCTTGTCGGCCTAAGTTCTACACCATACAGTGTTTCTATATATTTTTTCGATCTCTCTTGGATTTTTTCTGTTTCAACTATTATCTTTTTAAAATCGTAAAATCTTTATATATTACCCCGTGTGTATGTATATATATATATATATATATATATATATATATATATATATATATATATATATATACGAAATCCCGCCATAGGGCGCACAAATATTCATTCAAACATAGAAATAGGTATAAGGAAATGGGATAGGAAAACACATAAAAGGCGAACACAGGACATGTGGGGAAGGCGGTTTTTGAGCAGATCACGAAAGTAAAAATAGTTTTTTAACCGGGATTTGAACACTGGACCTCTCACTTGCCGGGCGGACGTGCTACAATCACGCATGGTGATTGTTGTACGCAGGAATTTAATTGGAGGTCGTATACGTCACCGTCTACGGTATTGTCTGGCTTAACTTTGTGGAATTCCATTGTTATAAATAAAATATACATAGTACCACAGATAAATTTTGGCAGCCAGCCTCGTTAACAGGATAAAAAGGAAGAAGACACGCATTCACAGAAATGAGCATTAAATCTAGAATCTATTTCAGGCTATTCTTTTACTTCATTTAGCAGTTTACTTCATTTCAACGGTGGTAGGACTCATATTTTATTTCAACACGAGTGGTTTTTTAAAATTTCTCGGAATAGAATAGAAATAAACGAACAAACTTCATTGAAACTTGATTTACTTTTCAATGCTGTCTGACTGTACTCTAATGCACTCGTTCCAGAGATGTTCCAATGCCTTGATCCCATCTCGAAAATTAGAGTCATTCAGTTCTACAAAATACACGTCTACTTCAGCTCTTGGTTCTTTGCTTAAAGAGAAACTCCGTCCACATTCTTTTTAAACTTGGGGAGGAGTTGGAAATCTCTTGGAGCCAGATCAGGTGATTTTGGCAATAATTCGTACCTTAGTTCACGTATTTTTGCCATTGCAACGACACTTGAATGTACTATCTTGATGAAAGATAACTTCCATACTTGCCAAACCTGGCCTTTTTTATGCGTCTTTTGCTGTAGTTGATCCAGGAGGTTACATCTACATCTAGAAAATACCCTGCTAGGAGCCGAAAGGACGTGTGGCGGGGGGTGTCAGGTCCTCACCGGTTGAAAGATAATAAGATAATTCATGAATAAAACAGTTTCTGGCGCAACTTCATTTAAAATCTTCACATGAAAATTTGATAATGAGGCAACTTGCTTTTTCCACATAGAAAATTTAAAAATAATTTAAGTGGAAAAGCCAAGTTGTTCAATTTTCCAATTTCAAGATAATTCATGCACATTTACACCCACAAGGGCGAATGCGATATCCACGCGAAAACCTTTTGAACTTACACGCATGCAAACATATATACCATCAACTGAGGTTAGCGTAATATTGTCCATTAATTGTTTGACCAGTGGGTAATCTATCAGCAGAATCCCTTACGAATCCATTATCATTCTCATATAAAAATCACAAACCTTTGCATTAATGCTCCACTTGAGAAGTTTATTGGTTCAGTTTAAACTTGGTTAAACTTTTAGTTTTATATTAATGAGTAGCCTTAGTGAGTTGAAGGGCATGGACTTGTCACACAATTTGATTCAGCTGCATTTCCTTCATTAGTATTCACTGTGACTTTGCGTTAACTCAAAAAACCTAACGGCTAGAGTTCACGAAGTAATACTTTGCACCACAAGCCCTGAAACATTCTGATTAATCTCATCTGCATTGAGCAGATCGATGAACGTAATGTTCATGTCTCACTTGTGATATTTTTTATCAAAGAAGAAGATCTATTCCAAGTAAGGTGTTATTAAAGTTTGCAAATATATTTGGAAGAATTAAAAAAAATCCAGAGACCTCAATGATACAATTAAGAGGAAGGTGTTAAAAAAAGGAGGTTAGGTAAGCAAAGCCTATCAGATAAATTTAGAATTTCGTATCTTAAAGAATTATTAAGGGAAGAGAAAGGTTCTCAGGATGGGTCATCAATGGGAGGTGGCAGCGAAACCAGAGAGAACAAACTGATCCGCGGTGTACTGAAGAACATTATATGTAAGCTGAAGCAGTTAAACAAACGGAATAAGCGAAACAAGAAAGTTATATTTGTGAATTATAATCTCGCAAAGGTTTATATAGTTTACCGAAGAGATCCCAAAATATTGTTCCTGAAGCGCTCTATTTCTTAACCTCCCATGTGATTCAAAGATATTAGAGTACCTATTAATTGAAAATAGCTATTTTCCACAAAAATAAAATTTTATTCGACCGGTTTCAATATTACTACATCATCATCAGGTGCTTATTTTTGTGGAAAAATGCTATTTTTAATTAATCATGATAATCCGACATATCACGCCTGAAACGTCTCTTTTTATTGGAGTAGCTGGGCTGGGAAACACTCAATGGTGCAAATAATAAATTACAGAATTAATTTCTTGCATTAATTGGAAAGAGGTGTCTACAGTGGTGATGCTGAAAATGTATTATTATTCCCATCGTAATACAGTAGGAGAGACCATGTCAGTAAAGTTACAGAGAACAACTGTAGAACAGATGTAATTTAAGATGTAATTTCTTCTACAAACGATTAGGGACCAAAACAAGGTTGACTGACCGCGGAAAGGGTCATATTCGGGTCAAAATTAGTCTGGTGTGCATTCACCCCCTGCCACATACCCAAGCGGTGGCTTGCAAGGTACTAAAATATCTAAAAGAATATCTTATATGGATACTTTCGAAAATGTCCACTCGCTCAACTGCTAATTTTATCCATTCCGCATTAGTTAAACGAATTTTGTAACAAGATCAGCAAACGTGGTGCTTTTTAACCCTCTCTCCCTGCATATATCCAACAGATTCAGGCGAGACGTAGTGGAAGTTTGTCATCATGATAAAAATGCGCACTTTTCCACTCTCTCCCTGCATTATTCTTTAATCAAACGGCAGTTCAATTTGTATTAAGTTCTAATCTCGGAAGTTCACCGCCGATGGCGACCATTACTACCACGCTCCCTCCCCACTTCCATCCCTAGATCCGCCCACCCCACACCCTCGCCGAGTTGCCAGTTGATCCTCAGCCAGCACGCCCGCCTAGAGCCAGTGAACACAACCGCCGCACACACACGCCTACTCTCACAACAGGATACGAAGCCTTGGCCTCAAAGTCTGTTGAGAGCGGTGCTTTGGATGACAATGAACCAAAGACAACCACGCCGAAATTCCGCCGCTAATTCCCCGCCAAACAAGGAGGGCAACATAATTTCCCTCGCCAAAAAATTTCATTATCAATGTTCCCCTCATTCTACCTGGGTATCCTGATTGTGGCGTGGAGGCAGGGGGCATAATTGCGGGAAGGAACGCCGCGTTTGAGGAAGGAATTACGCGGCGAAAACCTCTCAAGACAATGTGCAGAAACGTCCCGACCCATCTAGAATCAATACACAAACCCTCGAGGCCAAAGAGAGCCCCGGGGAGAATTATCGTTGGTCGTCGTGCGATATTCTCCGGCGACCGCTACTCGGAGAACGCAAACAAAATTCTGAAAACCTGAATCAACTTTTTATGACAATATAAGAGTTAACCAACTTGTCCAATCAACCGCGTTCAGTTCCATGAGCGCCCCCCGTTCTCCGCTCTTCGTTTGCAGTGCGCTGTGTAATCTCGCCGAGCAATGTACGTATGTGGAAATCTCATGAAGTAGCCCATGAATCTCTTTGGAATTTCTTAATTTTTACTAATATTAGAACTCTTTTGAAAATAATGTACGCCTTTTAATCTAAAAATGTGTACCCTTTATATTGGCGTATCATCTTTTCCTCCTTCATTTGATTACACTGAGCAAGTTTCAAAAAAATAAATGGCCTTTACAGTAATGGAGCAAAAGGAGAAAACTTTCAATATTTTACGAGGCATTGAAATATTTTTCATTTGACAACAAGCAGTATGACTTAGTGTAAGTACTATAAACACTCTCTCTCTCTTTCTATATGTGTGCACATATATATATTTTTTTCACATGGGAATAGAGATAAGGAAAGAGGAAAGGAACACACTTAAGAACGAACAAAGGAGAGATGGGGAAGGCGTAATCAATCAGACCACCAAGGTAAAATATTTTTACATTAGTGGTCTGCTTGATTCCGCCTTCCCCACCTTTCCTGTGTTCGTCCTTTATGTGTGTTCCTTTCCCCTTTCCTTATCTCTATTCCTATGCGAATGAATATTATATCGACGAAATATATATTATTATATCGGCGAAATTTCGTGTTCAAATGTGTATATATATATATATATATATATATATATATATATAATATATATATATATATATATATATATATATATACATTCAAACACGAAATACCGCCATATGGCGAATAAATATTCATTCAAATTGAAATAGAGATAAGGAAAATGGTAAAGGAACACATATAAAGGACAAACACAACAGAGGTGGGGATGGCGGATGTGAGCAGATCACGAATGTAAAAATATTTTTTACATTCGTGATCTGCTCACCCGGTCGAGGGGGGAAACCCCTTCGGGGTGGAAAATAACAATTAGAAAGTCTTAGAGTGAACTTCCATTGCCAGTTCAGTTTCAGTTTTAAATGTTTTTATTTCCGTAAAGACATAGAATACAAGATATTTGAGAAGAAAACCATGGAAGTACAAGAACAATACGGAAACCCCGTTATAGGAACAACTCCTCTTCGGGGTGGAAAAATAACAATTGGAAAGGCTTAGAGTAAGCGGTTGCGGAAATAATACATCTCTTTTCAACGGGAGCGGTAACGGCCCGGCATTTGCCCGCGGGCGGAGGGAAACCCGTAAAACCCCCGCCAGACCACCTCCATTGCCACTTTTTCTCCCGTATTTATACGCTTCTCCGCCCACTCAGGTGTTGTGTGATTGGTCCGTGGAGTGGCGTGTGTTGGGGCGCCTTCCCATTGGCCGCCCGTCGGATCGGGTTTCACCAATCGCTCTAAGGACTGGTTTCCATGTGTTGCTGAGTTGGAAACCCGAGTCCCTGTTGAAATTGTTTTCGGAGGCGGATCTCGATAGCTTCCTTGGTGAGTCGGTCCCAATATCCGTAGGATCTAGAAATAATTTTGGTTCCTTCCCACCTAATTTTGTGGTCATTGGTGAAACTGTGGTCCGCCACTGCCGATTTCTCAAGTTGCCCCAGTCTGAGATGCCTCTGATGTTCTTTTATCCTCGTTTCGATGGTGCGGCTCGTCTCACACACGTAGACTTCACCGCACTCACAAGGGATCTGGTATACGCCTGGGGTCTTTAGTCCAATGGGGTCCTTTGCTTTAACCAACTGCTCCCTTAGCTTTTTAGGAGGTTTGTGGATCGTCTCAATTTCAAATCTCCTCAATATTCGGGAGATTTTCCCCGAAATCGTGGAGACATAGGGCAGAAGGGCCTTGGCAATGGGTTTATCTTCGGATGTTCGGCTTCCGTGGCTCTTCAAAGACCTTTTAATGGTCATGGATATATCGCGGTCATTGTATCCATTCTGTAGGAAAGTCTTCTTCAGATGTCTTATTTCCCCCGGAAAGCTGGAGATAGTAGCTTCCTGGAGTAGTTATTCCGGGAACTTTTTGATCAAGGTAGTATATATATATATATATATATATATATATATATATATATATATATATATATATATATATATATATATATATATATATATATATATATATATATATATATATATACTATTCACACATAGAAATAGATATAAGGAAAGGGGATAGGAATTCATTTAAAAGACGAACACAGAACATGTGGGGAAAGGGGATTTGAGCAGATCCCAAATGTAAAAATATTTTCTTAAGCGGGATTTGAACACCGGACCTTCCACTTGCCGGGCGGATGTGCTACCAGTTACACCACCAAGGAAGCTTAATTTACACTGAGATCTGCGATGTTTTAAAACGCCAAACGTACTGCTCCTATTCTCTATGATACTATATGCTTTCTAACCAACTGTCCCCTCTTCTTGTGTGCATTGTCTATTTCTCCTTTGGTGGGTGGAACAGTTTCATCAAAACATTTAACCTGACAATGGCTCGTTAAAACTTTGATTTTGGTCGTAGTTTTCTATGGCGTGGAAACATTGTCATTGCAGTAAGATAGTGTGCATGGATTGAAGGCTTTTGAATTATGGCGAAGGGTGGTGGAGAAAGGTGGTGAAGGTAAACGGACAGAAAGGAAAATAAACGAGGAAGTGCTGTGTATGGTGAAAGGGGGAGAGAGAAGGGAATTGCTCGGGAGAAATCACGAGCAGGCAGGAAAAATGGATGAAAAAAATTGATTGGCAGTGGGATGTTGACGACTGTGATAGAGAGGGGACTGTTAGACCAACGAGGAATTAGGGATAGGAATGCAAGGCTATGGATGTGGACGTCATGAAGGGAGAAATGAAGTACACAAAGATGAAAAGTTGCTTGTTGTAGTGATGGATGTTGTGTTTTGTTAGGAGAGACAAGGAAATTTTCACTGCGCTGTTTGTTAGCTAGTTTCCATCCAAAGTTAATCGGGAGAATAACGATGACAGTTAGTATCTGTTTAAATTACCTAATGAAAATGATCCCATGGCCGATCACTAAGTATAAAAATATAAGCATGTACATAAAATGAACTGGTCATACAATTTTTTTCAATTGAAGTATTTCATATTTTACTCTAGTGAGATAAACGGTTGAAAAAGGATAATCTACGGACTGAAAGGTTTTGCTATACTTCCTTAAATCGCGTTTAAATGTGATGAATGAAAAAGAGCATATTTCTTTTCTAAGAAGAAGCCTCTTTCGAGCATATATTGAGTGCCATTCGTTGTCACGTGTTCTCTTTTAGCTTGGTCGAAGCGAAAAAGCGACTTCCCCGTCCAATCGAAACTGCCTCAGCATTTTTCGATTCGTCCTCGCTCGCTCGTCCGAAGAGTTCCGCTTCGTCTCTCTCTCTCTCCTCCTCCCCCTGAACTCCGAATCCTCACCCTTCCCCCTGAATCCCCCCCGCCGACCGGAAGGGAGGTTTTTAACCATTCCGGAACCAAACGCCTCCGCACGAACAGCTTCTTCTCCGGTGAGATCTTGCTTTCCTAAAAATTATAAAATTCAGGAATAAAAAAACATGGTACTAAAACATCTTGACCCCGTTGCGTAACACTCGGGATTCGTTGGCAGTTGAAGCGTGGCCCATTTGAACCCCGCTGTACAATGTCGAGTCCCCTTCTCCAGGTTCTTGAGAATTAAGCTCGCGACAGAGTAGGTTCTTATTTTTTTGGAAGCTTATAAATCCTTGTTATAAAGCCATAATTCATGCGGGAATCCATGTTTTCCCCAATGAATCCAAGCGGGAATTTTTGCGTATTTCTGTACATCATAGATCATGGAGCGGGACTAAGATTTGCTGCCATTTTACGAGCGCCGCCACAAATATCAGATACGTGTTATTTTCTCCGAATTTGAAGTCACTAGCATACACCGACATTCATATCTTCATGATTAACCTCATGACTCACGCACTTTCCGGAAGCCAGACTGTCTAAGAAAGTAGCAGATAGATGTGATTACAGAATGGTGGCACTACGTCATACCTCGATTCCATCTCGATGTGGTATATATCTACAATACGTCACGGTATTGTGTTTTCATAATTAAGGTAGCAAGATTCGTAACAAACAGGATGGTTAGATTAAGCATTGCATGAGTGCTGTCCAGAAAGTAACCTCCGTTTGCGCGCAGCGAGAGAAGTAGTGGGGGGAGCCGAATGAATACTGCAGTAACACACACACACATACACACACTAAGGCAGTGTGCCTCGCAGTGCAGTGTTTGGAAGGCCGCGTCGCGTATCGTTTGTTTACAGTAGCGAGTCAAAACGAGCAATACAATTTAAAATACCGCCAAATCCAAAATCCGTTTAGTGCTAAATATTTTACAGGCAATGAACTTAAAAGGATGCTGAAATTCATCATGAAACTTCTGCTGTGAACCGACTAAGTGTAGCGATTGAAAATGTTGTGCGTCAATGGTGTAGCTGTTAGTTTATGAGTGAATGGACAAATGTCCAAGATGCCCAAGAACTGTCCATCCGTCAGTTCATATGTCACCATGCTCGGCCGGCCACTACGGTCATCGTCGTGAACATTGGTTCTGTGGCCATTTTTAAATTGAATTCACTCCGCCCTTACACATTATTCCATCTCTATACACTTCACAAAATTGTCTGTGAATTTTTAATAATCAAACCACTTTACTTTTCCACATAAACTTTTTAATTTCTACAACCCAGGTTTCATGTGTGTTCAAAGACAGAGAGGTTAATTTTTCCAAACATTCTTTCAACCCTGATGAACTTAGTTTACTGAACAAAGGGCTGAAATATTGCCCAAATATTCCTATTTCGATTCGTGATTTGAAAAATCTAGCCGTAGATTCAGATTTAGCCCTTCGGAAAGATGTCTCCGGTGCGAAAGAACGCATAGCCTCAAAGATTCAATCCTTTGTTTCCAACATGCCATCATTTAACAAAATTCTAAAAAATTCAAAAGACTACAAAGCCTTGTTGTCAATCAAAGGCACGATTTCGGAAAAATACCTTATTGTATCCAAAGCAGACAAAGGTAACGCAGTAGTTGTGCTGGAGAGAAGTGACTACATAAAGAAGTGTGAAGATTTCATCTCGGATAACAAAGCAATAATTTTAACTAAGGACCTGAATATCAGGAAGTGTGCAAAGCTTCCATCAACTCATGTGAAGTGATAATAAGCCCCAGGGAGAAACGCAACCTAATACAAATGAATCCATCAGTGCCCAGATTTTTTGGTTTGCCAAAAATCCACAAAATCAGTGAAAGCAATATGTGTAGCAGTGCTCCTATTCGTCCTGTGATTTCCAATGTTTTGGCCCCTAACCACTTATGGGCTAGTAAGTTAAACGTCTTATTCAAACAATTTTCCAAATTTTCCCCCAAATACGGAATAAAAAATTCACAAGAACTTGTGGAAGTGTTGTCTAAAGAACTAGTATCCCCCAGGTGTTTAATGGTATCATTTGATGTCACAAATTTATTCCCCAGTGTTTCAAGATCAGAAGCTCTGAATCTTGCAGAAGTTACCCTTGTTAAAGCAAGGGTTCCAACCCCAGTGATATTGGAATTGTGTTCCTCCTTAAAAGTGTGTGTAGAACAAAACAGTTTCGTGTTTAACGGCAAAATATACCAACAAAAAGACGGCTTAGCAATAGGCTCTCCGCTTTCCCCGCTACTAGCAGGCATTTTCTTGGACAATTTTGAGCAAATATTGTTTTCCTCAGATCATCCCCTCATCAAAAATATCCTCTGTTGGTATAGATATGTTGATGACGTTTTCTGCGTCTGGACGGGTTCCGAAAGACAGTTGGAATTTTTTTTCAATTTCCTCCATTCCAGAGACAAACATATAAATTTTACCAAGGAATTAGAAGTGGATGGATCCCTCAACTTTCTGGACTTGAATATTACCATTTAAACAATAGTTTTAATTTTTCTATTTTCAGAAAACAGTGTTATACGGACCATGTCATACACTATAATTCTAGGCACTATTTCGCTCAAAAATTATCGGCCTTTCACGCCATGATACACAGAGTATGTTCTATCCCCTTGCCCAAAGAAAACACTCTTAAAGAACTAAAGATCATTAAACAAATTGCGGTGAACAATGGGTATAGAGAAGATTTAATTGATACCCTTTACCGTAAGAAACTATCCCGTTTAGCAAAGTTATTCATATATAGTTCACCCACATATACAGAAAACCAGCCAAAGTGGCGGAGATTCCCTTTTCTTGGTCACTTATCATTAAAAGTACAAAGAATTCTTCCAAAGGAAAAAGTGAGATCGGCCTTTTACAATAAAACTAATTTAAGCAACATGTTATGCCACACGAAAGACCACGTTGAACCACTACACAAAAGTGGAGTATACAAACTCCGCTGCAAAGACTGCAACCGGATATACATAGGCCAGACGGGAAGGAGATTTGAAACAAGAATAAAGGAACACCGAGCTTGTTTTAAAAATAACATCTCCGCATCACTATTCGCCAAGCACTTGAGAGATTGTGGCCACACCAGCGATTTTACTCCCGAATTTTTACATTTTGAGAAGAAAGGGTACCGTCTTGATGCGCTGGAGCAGTTGGAAATCCTTCAACACACGAATTACGGGGAAGATGTTTTGACCAACGATTTTCTTTACCCTTCACATTCCCCGTTATTGTTTTTTCCCTCACCCCCTGCCAGCTCACCTGAAACCAAGTGAGACTTTTTCAACAATGTAGCGACTCCTCCCAACCCGCTACTGAGTCACCTAACTAATTACTAAGTGCCGTTCTCCCAGTTCATAATAATTATTTCCCTAATCCTCTGCCAACTAATCTGATGTCAGGTGGACTTTTTGCAACATTGTATTGACCATATCCTTCCAGCTAATTATCTAATTGGTTTTTATCTAATCTAATTATCCAATCATTGCTAATTTGTCAATATTACCAACCCTCCTCCGCCTCAAACCATAGACTTTTAGCCCCCCTCTTCATAGCCCAACCAATCCTTTCTTTCCTCCCTCCTCTTCCCCTCCGCCCAGAGATATGTATATATACGGTGTTGGACTTGTCAATAACAAGTACCGCTATAGCATCAACTTCCTTCGACCCAAATCATGCTGCAGAAAATATCCAAGAACACTTAGACAGCATAGAAAACTGGATGAGCGACTGGAAACTTACCTTAAACCCAACAAAATTCATCAACGTCAATTACGCCAGAAAATGGAAGAAACCTAACAACACTCCCATTTATTACCGCAAGGAAAATATTCCCCAGGCATCATCTGCCAAATTTCTTGGTGTACAACTGGACAAGAAACTCACTTGGCAAGCACACACCCAATATGCACTTAACAAGGCCAACGCGGCCTTTTTCTCAATCTATCCCCTCATAAAGCGCACGAGTCCCCTCCATCTTCTTACTAAGGTACTTCTGTTCAAATCCATGATACGACCTATCCTAACCTACGGTTATCCCGCCTGGGGATCAGTAGCTGCAAAAAACCTGAACAAACTGACACGCTTTCAAAATAAAATCTTGCGAACTCTTACTAACGCCCCTTGGTTCGTCCGAAACTCAGACATTCACAAGGACCTCAAAATACCAAACCTACCAACCTATCTAAGAGACCTAGCCCTGTCATTTCAGCAAGCAATAGGAAATACTGGTAACCCTCTCATAGAACCTTTATGGGACTATTCTGATAATCCCCATTTTAAATACAAACGTGCAAAAACAAGTCTAAATGAATCCTAATAATCACCAAATAGTATACTTGTTAGCTTAATTTCGCCCTTAAGCCACTTATATCACACAACCGTTTATCAGCATAGCTGGGTATCGGTGTAAAATGCGCCAAACGGCGCAGTGCTGAAGCATCAGTCAGTCAGTCAGTTAACAAGTCTAAATGAATCCTTATAATCACCAAATAGTATACTCGTTAGCTTAATTTCGCCCTTAAGCCACCTATATCACACAACCGTTTATCAGCATAGCTGGGTATCGGTATAAAATGCGCCAAACGGCGCAGTGCTTAAGCATCAGTCAGTCTTATTTTTACCTGCTTGGCCATCAATCTCGTTGCTCTTATCACTAATACTCCAGACAACATAGAAAAAGCATCTCAATATTTCACAAGTACCCTAACCAACGTCGTCCATCGTTCCTGCTACCCTCCTTCTCCGGTCTCCATCGCAGGTCCCACGCTACCTCAGAATATTCTGCGCCTAATTTCACTCAGAAACAAGGCCAGAACCCTATGGCAACGCACTCATCTCCGCCAAGATAAAAACCGCTTCTGTGCACTCCGAAACCTGGTAACATCCCAAATTAAAACACATAGAGAAAAAACTTGGCATGACAAAATAAGCTCGCTCTCGCATGAGGACCACTCGGTATGGATCCTAGCCCGCAGCTTACGCAGGAGAAAGCTACCCACCCCGCCAATACTACATAATGGGAGAGCACTATACGATGACAGCGACAAAGCAAATGCCTTTGCCGACTCCCTTGAATGCATTTTTAAAAATGATAAAACGTCATTGTTGGATTCAGAAGCCTCGAACAGCGTTTCTAACCTTTCCCTTTGTCCTCTTCCCCCATTCCCGGAAATCACACCTCAAGAACTTTTTTCTATAATCTCCCACTCCAAAACCAACTCATCACCGGGCCCCGATCAAATCTCCTACAATCACCTCAAAAAGCTTCCTAAATCTTTCATCCAACACCTACTTTCCATCCTTAATGCCTGCCTTACCCAATCGTACTTCCCAAAGGCGTGGAAAACGGCCAAAATTATCCTCTTTCCAAAACCTGATAAAAACCCTTCTGATATCCTTAACTACAGACCCATTAGCCTGCTCCCCTGCATGGGAAAACTCCTAGAAAAATGTATTTTAAACCGGCTGCAAGAAGAAATCTCGGCCTTAGACCTGATCAGACCTGAGCAAACTAGTTTCCGTCGTCCCATTCCACAACCCAGCAAATTACAAGATTGGTTGAACAGATCACTTTCGGCTTCAACATTCACAAGCACACCCAAATAGCCTTCCTTGATCTCCAAAGAGCCTTTGACAAGGTCTAGCACGCTGGCCTGATACATAAACTGCTCAAAACTGATATATCAATATATCTAACTAAGATCATCCACTCTTTTCTTACTAACCGCACGTTCTTTGTAGCTGTTAACAATGCCAGATCAACTACCCGATCCATCACAGCAGGCGTCCCTCAAGGAGCCATTCTATCACCCGTTCTTTTTAACTTTTTCATTAACGATATCCCCTCACACCCAAAAACTGAAAGCTACCTCTATGCGGATGACACTGCTATAGCATCAACTTCCTTCGACCCAAATCATGCTGCAGAAAATATCCAAGAACACTTAGACAGCATAGAAAACTGGATGAGCGACTGGAAACTTACCTTAAACCCAACAAAATTCATCAACGTCAATTACGCCAGAAAATGGAAGAAACCTAACAACACCCCCATTTATTACCGCAAGGAAAATATTCCCCGGGCATCATCTGCCAAATTTCTTGGTGTACAACTGGACAAGAAACTCACTTGGCAAGCACACACCCAATATGCACTTAACAAGGCCAACGCGGCCTTTTTCTCAATCTATCCCCTCATAAAGCGCACGAGTCCCCTCCATCTTCTTACTAAGGTACTTCTGTTCAAATCCATGATACGACCTATCCTAACCTACGGTTATCCCGCCTGGGGATCAGTAGCTGCAAAAAACCTGAACAAACTGACACGCTTTCAAAATAAAATCTTGCGAACTCTTACTAACGCCCCTTGGTTCGTCCGAAACTCAGACATTCACAAGGACCTCAAAATACCAAACCTACCAACCTATCTAAGAGACCTGGCCCTGTCATTTCAGCAAGCAATAGGAAATACTGGTAACCCTCTCATAGAACCTTTATGGGACTATTCTGATAATCCCCATTTTAAATACAAACGTGCAAAAACAAGTCTAAATGAATCCTAATAATCACCAAATAGTATACTCGTTAGCTTAATTTCGCCCTTAAGCCACTTATATTACACAACCGTTTATCAGCATAGCTGGGTATCGGTGTAAAATGCGCCAAACGGCGCAGTGCTGAAGCATCAGTCAGTCAGTCAGTCAGTTATTTTTACCTGATGATGTTATGCTATAACGAAACCTGGGTTGTAAAAATTAAAAAGTTTATGTGGAAAAGTAAAGTGGTTTGATTATTAAAAGTCAGTATGAAGATTTTCCACCAAGTTACGCCAGAAACTGTTTTATTTGTCTGTGAATATTTTAATTTGCTTGTGGTTTGTGGGGGCCAGCAAAAACCTAATCACAGATCGCAATTCACAATTCGCGGGATATTCTATTGCAGCGCACATTTCAACAGTTCGCAGAGTGAGCAAAGTAGACGAATCACAGTCTGCATGCACCACCATAGCAAGATGCATGCACTGAGTGTTAGAACAGAAAGTATCAGAAAGTGAGTCAACCTGATTCTAGGGGAAAGATAATGAAGTTAGATTAAGGGTTTTGAGATGTGGGATTTGGAGAAGAATTAGGAAGGTAAGTTGATTAGAGAGCTGCTACGTCATTATAGAGATGGTTTCACCAAGACGCTCGCTGTCTTACACAGCACGCTGCATATATCCGGGACAATCTCTGAGTCTACCGGTAATCAATTCATTTATTTAGCGGCTCTCAACCTCTGCTGTTAGCCGGTTATGTCTCCTCCTCTGAAGAAGACTTTGTTTTTACCCCGTGTCATTAGCTGCTTCTACTACGGGGTTAGTACACACCAGACACGAATATTTTTACCCCTTCTGCGGTCGGATAATGTTATTCTGATCCCTTATTGTTCGTGGAAGAAATGACATCTTAAACCCATCTGTTCTACACTTCATCTCTCTAATTTTATTTACATGATCTCTCCTACTGCAGTACGATGGGGGTAATAATTTATGGTCACCATCATCGCAAGAGCCTTCCAATTTATGCAAGAGATCTAATCTGTAATTTAACCTTCGCTTCGTGGGGGATTCCCTGTCTAGCTCCTTTAATACATTTGATATGCTAATAAAGTTAATCTTAACAACGTTTTGCAAATATAGCTCCAAACATAGTTACATAGAAAAAAATTCAACCTACAATCCACCGCTAGGGTGTATGAAAGTGGCTGATTACACACCATATTAATTTTGACCGAATATACATTTCCCCCCTAGAGCGGTTGGACAACGTTATTCTGATCCATCATGTCTGGTGGGAAAATTTACATCTTAACTCTAAACGTTACACATCTAATTTCTCTATTTTCAACACAGAAATTATTTTTATCTTAATTATTTGTAACAATATATCATTAGAATCATAGGAATTTGCGCTACAGTTTTAAAAGATTTAATTTTTAATTTAGCATTTGCTTCGTGAGTGATTCCCAGTCTAGCTACTCTAATGATTTGGATACGCTACTAATTCTATCATAGCAACGTTTTACAAATATATCTCCTCTACGCTGCACGCATTCCAATTCGGCAATCAATGGGGTTGATTCGGATGCAATTTTGAGGTCACACGAAGGAAGAAGTGTAGAAGAATATGGTAGTGAATAATATATTTGCGAATAATTGATACACGAAATAATGTTAGGAAAGCAGGATGAAGTTCTCTCGATTACGTAGAAGATAATAGCTGTTTAGGATCATGGAAATATCAACCTATGATCAATGGAATTGATTGACCAATTTCCATTTTTAGATCGGAGGAACAGTTTTAAACAATTATGACGAACACGGGTCCATCGCAAATTAATTCGCAAATCTTTGATGATTATAATTCTAAACTACAGAGAGCTAGCTGTTTACTTGAAGTGTTGCTGGTTTTATAGCCAATGCGACCGCTGTAGGTCGAATGATAAGAAACAAATAATTATTTTTAACTAATTTCACAAGCTAGTATAACGAAAAACCTGAAATGTAATAAATATCGAAAAAATAAATCAAGAAATGGTGTATTGGGAGCAACGGGTAATCGGCTCCTGATTTCAATGGATTTTAGGGTAAAAAAAACTTTACGCTTCCACACACTCGATACCCTTGCCTGATGATGATGCGCAGCATCAAAACACCATGGTCGTATTGTATTAAAAGTGTGTGGAAGTGCAAAGTTTCTTTTTTCACCCTCACCATGAAGGAATTCCATGAAGTTAAGCCTGAAACTGAGCTTTATCAATGGATTTTCTCCATAGAGGAAAGGAATCCTGGATGAAAATCTAAAGAACATTCTGGTATGATTTATAATCACAAAGATTGTGCAACTTGATTATTTCGATTAAAGTGTTTTCAAAAGTATCCTGAGTAAAGTTATTCATTCATAGTTTTCAGTGCTCCTACGGTAATTCGAATAAACTAGGTTCTTGCAGTGTTTTCTGGGACACCCGTGGATTGCCAAGTTGACCACAGCCGCGGTCTTGAGTCCCTCGTCGTCTTCAAATCGTTTTCATGTGACTGTTATTCCAGCTTTTCCGTAACAGTCGTGTAAGCATTAATTGGTTCAATAAAATGAAATCCATCAGCCAGAACATTAATCGTCAATCGTCGATCAGATCGCAGTTCTTAGTTCACTTGTTGAACGATTTCATCGGTTTTGGTCATAATGGACCTGCTACGCCGCTCTTCATCTTGCACATCTTTAAGGACATTGTTGGAGATCCGTCACCATTGACTGTTCGAAGAGAACCTCCACTACCGAGGATATATTTGAGTTTGGGGAAGAGATGCCATTCTGATGAAGCCAAATGAGGCGAATAATGCGGGCGTGGCAATAGTTCGTGTTTTAGTTCACGTATTTTTGCCATGGCAACGAAACTTTTGCATAGGCTTGCATTGTACTGATGAAAGATGACTTTCGTCCTTGCCAAACCTGGTCTTTTTTCGTGTACATTTTGCTGTAGTTGGTCCAGCAGGTCAGCGTAGTATTTTCCAGTAATTATTGAACCTATGGAAATACAGATCATCTCTCAGCAGAATCCCATTTGCATCCCAGAAAATGAAGCCATCACCTTTCCGGCCAACCGTATTACCTTTGCTTTCTTTAGTGGTAGTAAATCAACATTTCTCCTCTGATTTGACTGCCGTTTTTTTCTCTGATTACAGCATTGGGCCCAGGTTTCATCTGTGGTCACTTTCACTCTGCTATTAAAACGGGTCAAACATTGTTCGGAAATTTCAATTCTGATGCGCTTGTGACCCTGCAACGATAGTCGCGGCATCCATCTAGCAAATTATTTTCTCATATCCAATTCCAATTTTAAAGTGTTATATGCCCGATTAGATGGCATCCCTACAGCTTCAGCGACTTCAGTTAGCGATCCTCCATGACCATTTTCTGCACTTTTGCAATAACTTCTCAGATAGCAGTGCATTTTGGCTGACCACTATGAGGATCATCATTTACGCTGTCGCGACCAAACTTAAACTCGTTGGTCCAATTGGCAGCAGCTGAATGTGAAGGAACAGAGTCCCCCACAGTGATCTGAAAGTCTAAATGAATTTCCATACCTTTCTTATCGTTCTTTAGGAAGTATTAAATCACTGTTAGAATCTCAATATTTTTTCCAAATTCGCAAATCACTACACGGGACCAACAGCAGGGAGGACAATCGAAATTGTTAATTAACAGGAAGTTACATAATAGCAGTTTTTTACAATGCGATCGATTGCGACGTCATACCGAATGACAAACCTCGGGGTGATGGGTTCAAAGTTACACAACAACGCCATCGAATGGTGTGGAGAGAGGTCGAAGGGGGAAGGTCGCTGCTGATGAATAAGGGCGGCGAGGGGCAGATTAAAGGGCGGGGGCGGCAGGGGAGCGGGGCGAAGCAGCGAGCGACAGGTAGTGTGACGCCAGGGGGCGGACGGAGTTTGATGTTGAACTTTTCTGAAATTCCCCCAAGTCCTCCTCCCCTCCCCTCCCTTCCGCTAGGGTCTTTTTCCTTCTCCTTCGAAGTCTGGTGTGAGAATAATAGTGGCATTGAAACCAAATTCATTTCCAAAACTGGGGCCTAAAGCTTGAAAAACTATCTCCGGACGTTCCCGGGGGCAGGTCTTCCTCCTTCCTCGACTCAAATCACCCCGCTGCCTCATTTTGAGTAAAATATGATGATTGGTGATTTTTCGAAAAAGGATGTAATTTGGCTCGTAAATAAACAATTAAAAGAGATTTCTGTTATTGGGTCCAACTTGTCCTACTACATAGTATACATGTTTATCCATACTGCAAAACGCAATTTAGGATTCAGGAGCCTTGCCTACATTTAGGTATCGTGTATTTTCCAAACATACTATATTTTCCAAACGTCCCGCCATTGTCTTTCCGCGGTCATTCTTGAGCTCACTCTTGCCTGTGATGAGTCCGCTCGCCGTCACTTGAGGGATGTGCCTGTGGACCTCATTCACAAAGCTTAATTTAAATATTATTTCCAATGGCAAGAGGAGATAAAATAATTTTATCGTAATTTTTGCATTTTTTAGTAGCCTACAAGTCTCCTATAGGGTGTGTGCCATGGGATCGGTAGGTATGACACACCAGATTAAGCTTAACCTGAATATTTTTATACTCTTTTTTGCCGATAAAATACTTAGGCGTTACCCTCACTCCTTACTTCTCCTGGACGAAACAGATCGGAGAATGTGTAGACAAGCTGACACAAAATTAGGATTAATTAGAAGAGTACTGGGTGAATATGATAAAAAGGTCAAAGATGAATGTTATCTTTCGCTAGTTAGGCCTCATTTAGAATATGCTGCAAATAGTATGTGGGATCCTCACGAAGTTCGATTGATTGCCGAATTGGATCGCGTGCAGCGTAGAGGAGCTAGATTTGTAAAACGTCGTTATGATAGACTTAGTAGCGCATCCAAAATATCAGAGAAGCTAGGCTGGGAACTACTCACGGAGAGAAGGTTAAATAAAGATTGAAGCTCTTGTGTAAATTGGAAGGATAACACTTTAGCAGTGATGTTGAAAATGTATTATTACTACAGTATGCGATATTATGTCTATAAAATTAGATAGATTTAATATGTTATTTTTTCACGAACGATTAGGGATGGATATAAGATTTTCCGACCACGGTAGGGGTATTTCATATTTTAGTAGCCCGCAAGCGCCGCTAGGATGTGTGGCAGAAGGTGAATAGACATTAGACTAATTTTGACCCAAAAATGACCCTATCGCGGTCGGAAAATTTTATTCCCTCATCTTTCGTGGACAACGGTTCCTAATTTTCGGTTGAAGATAAGTCCCAAGATGGCCAATGTGCTAAGGAAATATCCTACGGAAAAACGGTGTTCTTCTATCGCCCTATGACCTTTCCCTCCCCTGCATAATGCTGTTTGGACTACCGCAGTCCCCGGCACGCGTCTCTCACTTCAGGTGTGTGTGCCAACCGAACTTCCCTTTCAGCATCCACGGCTCACTCGCAGCCCCGCGTCACTCACTGTGGAACTTGGGCCGGGGTCTCAACTGCACGTCCTTTGCAAAGAGCGTTTAGCCTCGTAAAAGGAAAAGACCGGTGAAATTTCAAACATGTCGCTTTTTGCTGTCCGCCCACACATGCGACTATCCCGAAGAGGGTCGAAGGGCGAGTCAAAGGGTGGTGGAGTAGGTCCAACGGAAAGGGTCGGGCCGGCGCTGGTCGGATGCTGCAGAGTCTATTCTCGTGTGACAGAGCACATGCTATATATATTTCTCCTGGTTTTCCGTTAATGAAGAGAATTTAAAATTGTATTTGCGGGAAAATCATAGCCGATAACATTCACATTCGCCGCCAAAATCTATTTATTTGCGATTTATATGTACTCGTATACCCTACAAGCCAACGCCATGGTATGTGGCAGAGGGTGAACACACCAGAATAATTTTGACCCGCACATTACACTACCGTGATTGAAAAATGTTATTATGATCCCTTATTATTCATGAAAGAAATGGCATCTTAAACCCATCTGTTCTACATTTAATCTCTCTAATTTTATTAACATGATACCTCCTGCCGTAGTACGATGGGGGTAATGATACATTTTTAACATCACTGCTAAAGAGTTGACTTTCCAATTCATGCAAGAGATTTAATCTGTAATTTAACCTTCACTCCATTGAGTGATTCCCAGCCTAGCTCCTCTAATATTTTGGAGACGCTACTAAGTCTATCATAACAACGTTTTACAAATTCAACTCCTCTTTCGCTGCGCGCGATTCAATTCGGCAATCAATCCAACTTCTTTAGGACCCCATACACTCACAGCATATTCTAAATGAGGCATAACATTTCTCATTAACCTAATCGCTACATTTCCCAAATGCTCTTCTAATACATCCTAATTTTTTGCTATCTTGTCCACGTATTCACAGTATGTATTTCATCCAGGAGAGGTTGAGGTTGAGGGTAAGGCCCATGGATCCAATCGAGTCTAATCCGTCTACTTCGATATTTCGGATGAAGTAGACATTCGGAAGGGAATAGCTCTTTTTCAAAAATTCATCACTAAGCACAATTTTATGTGTAATTCTCATTTCCAAGTGCAGCTCCAGCATTCAATTGCATTTAGGTAATCTGATAAAGCTGCTGTGTCCTCAGGATCACGGAGATCACGGTAAACCACTGCATCGTCGGCAAATAAACGTATCTTACCTATAGTGACTACGGAGTCAATGTCATTAACGTCAAGTGGAAATAAAAGAGGGACTATAAAACTTCTCTGAGGAACACCCCATGTTAATTCCACTCCATTATAGCTGGCACCATTTTTTTCATTTTTCATGATTAAATGTTGCATATTAAAACGTGTACGCAGAAAGCCTGTTGATAGTATGCATTTACAACAGAATATATTTTAAAATATAAATGCGTATTTTTGGTAACACAAAAAGACAATGTAAAAAATTGCTCGGCCACATTGAGTTGGGTGCATATTCGAGCATATGTGAGTTGGGTGCACCTGCAATAAGCAAGTTTGAAATAAGTGTCGGGCACCACTGGTTGGCTCATCTTAAAAAATTGGTGAAGGCCAATCGAGCAAGGAGTACATTGAGAGGAGAAAACGCCTTGAGAGAAGAGGAAGAAGGTGTGAGTGGAGAAAGACATCCATCCATTAGTGGGCGGATGAGGCAAAAGGGATTACTCAGACGAGGAGTCACTTCAAAAGGAACAGAAAAAAGCAAAGCATGAATGAATGGACGTAGGAGGGTGCAGAAAATTAAGAAATAAGAGCACGGATTTTCCTTGAAATGAGTTCAAATCACGGTTTTAGTGATTTTGCCTTCCCCGAAAAGAACAAATAACATCCACGCATGAAGGCAAAGCAAGCGACTAAAGGCTAACACCACTTGCATAATGCATGTTTTCTCTCTGTCTTTATCTCCTCTTTGGGTGAATTTTGACATTATTCCACAAATAGCGACTCAATGAAATGAATTCTGGACTATTCCCATTTTGTCCAAAGACCATTTATTCCCGCGAATATGTTTCAAGTTTCATTTTCTTCAATAGGAGTTATTTTTTGCTTCATATAATTCACTAATTGAAATAACATGACATATTAAATATTGACTTATTCTTTCCACTCATCAGTGTACTTCATTTATCACTTAAAAAGTTGAAAGGGAGAATTGGACTAACCGTGGAGGCAAAATGCAACCAAAACCTTTATGCAAATAGAATTTGAAGAGCAAATCAAAGTATATTTTCGAATTATTCTAGCTTTAGCATTAAATGTAACCATTCCATTGACCATCCAATCCAATGTATGGGCTGCAATTTTTTCCCTGGAAGCCATGCACGAAATTGAAAACATTTACAATCGGTGACTCAAATCCTTTCAAAAGAACTTATTTTTAAATTACTAGATAACTATAATTTTTTACTAGATATGTATTTTTTACGATATAAATTTTGATTTATACACATCATCATTGTAGGAAGATTTCATATTTGTATGTACGTTCAAGATATGAACATCGAAGACTTAGAAGACTTGTGTATCGAAATCAGTGAAAGTTGGTGAGAATTCATAAAATGAGTAAGATTTGTGAACGATGGGCTTTAATTAGTTAGTCAATTCATTGGTTACAATTATATAATATAACGGTCACGTCATTAGTGAGCGCATTAGAAAATAAGTGTATTAGATCTGGGATGTCAGTACATATCATGAAAGCAAAGTATATGAGGTTTAGGAGGAGTAAGTTAAAGGTCAAATTATCGGGACTAAAACTGAAGTTGATGGAAGTTTACCAACGTTAGAACTATTGTGGTCCACGGTGGTGGAAGTAATAGCGACATTAAAAGAAGAGTTGTTTGAAGGAAAGGAAATTTCAACAGGAGGAGGGAACTGATGACGGGGACGTTGAATAAGGATGTTAAGAAAAGGGTCGTTAAAATTTAATATGGAGCGTAGTTATGTACGGTGCTGGTGGTGGTGGTAAACATCGTCCTTGAAGCTGAATGATAGGCGTAGATTGGAGGCTTTTGAAACGTGGGTGTGGAGAAGAATGAAAGGGGTTGATGGACAGTAAGATTGTCAAACGAGGAAGTGGTTAAAGTAGTAAGGACATAAGGTGAAGGATTGCACTATGAAAGGAGGCTTTCACATGGAGGGTGTTGATGAAAGGGACGTTGGGTAAGGATGTTAAGAAAAGCCTCTTCAAAGATTTGATATGGAGCGTAGCTATGTACGGCGCGGAAACATGGCCACTGAAGCAGGACGGTAGACGTATATTGAATGTGTGTGGAGTAGGATGGAGAAAGTAAAATTGATCAATGGGAAAACAAATGAGGCATTTCAAGGTATGGTGAACGGGGAGTAGATGGGATTTTTGGAAGAAATCATAAAGAGGGGGGAGAAATATGGACGGAAGGCGTATTGATCGGCAGTGGGATGTTGTATAAGACTCTAATAGAGAAGATAATGTTAGGAAAACGAGGAAAGGAATATGATTAGAGATGTTGGATGGGATGGAGGGAGGAAGGAAGTAAACGGAAATGATGAGGGGATTATTTTAGAGTAGGAGGCAGGGTTCTCTTCTTAGGCGAAGCTGAGAATTGTGGGGATGTTAAGTTTGTGTCCATCAAAAAACTGCCTTTAACGGTAGACCCAAAAAAAACATCAAAACCTATCGACGTGTATTAATTATACGACCTAACAATACGAAACCTCGGACCACTTCTCAGATGATGCACATCAAAATTTAGACCATATTTACTTCATATATTGTGGATTGTTACAATTATTTAGTCGTATATTTCGTTTTAAATTTACCATTCAACTCTTAAATCATTTGTATTTACTTGATTTGGGTTTCTTTATCTTGATTCATACAATGTCGATAGCAGGACAGCAGCGGCAGTTTCTGTTCGTAACAGTGCCCACCCGTGTGTCATTTATGACAGCTAACCTTCCGAGCGAAGTACTAAACTGATTACGCGACATCAATTAGCTGTCCCATGCATAAATAGGATTTCAAGCGGCACTGCGCTCCAACGAGAGTGGCCGTCACCATTGGCCTTTTTAATTTTCTTCCTTCGCGAGCAGAAATATCTTTGGGGATCGTCGGCATGGAGCGGAGGGGGTGGCGGAAAGCAGGATGGCCAAAGAGGGCAGGGTCAAACGGCACACGTTGACTCTAAGAAAGAGAGAGAGAAGGGTGGGGGTGAAGGTTGAGGGGAAGGGAACGGAGACGAGATTAAAGGAGTCAGTTTCCGACCGAGCGAGTCGGGAAAAAACGCCTCGAGGTCAGTTCGAAAACACAACTCCCCGATTTAGGGAAGGAGTCCAGTCGGGTCCCTACCTCCGGCCATCATTCCTTGTCCTTCCACATGGAAGAGCGATTCGCCTCCAATCGCCCACAAAACCCCCTTCCACCAACCCCCTCCTCATCCGACCCCCAACGTCACCACATCCACGCCGCCTTCCGGTCGCGGCTACATTAGCGTAATCGCACCTTAGCGTCCTTTGCGAATTACTACCGCACAAGTCGATGGGATTCAATAAATAAATCATCAAAAGTAGTTATCTAATCCCAATATTTTGGAACATTAACATCTAATCGAATGAGCTGTATAAATTACTATTTGCTCATGCAGTCGGGTCTACGTGAAAATACCCACCACTATATCATCATTTAAAATTTAATATCGACCGTCACTAGAAAAGTAACGCAGAATTAAAAAATATGAAAGGGAATTTCATTCATCGTGTGATCTTCCTCGTATTTGCCTTGAATCTTGCCCTCCTTCAATTCCGCGTGCCTTAAACCGGATTTTTCTCGTAGCAGTACCAAAATAATTCTTCCTCCACAGCTTGCCTTTCTCTCGCGAACCCCTTCAAGACGTCCCATCCTGCCTCTACTTCCGATGTCGCCCAGCCACAGTTTCTACCTTTTCCCTCCATTTTTACAACTTCTTCTAACTAAATATCTCTCTCTCCCTTTCCTTCTCCTCCCCCTCCGCTCCCCAATTCTCTCAGCTCCTTTCATTTCATATTCAAGCCTTTCGTTCCTTTATAATTTTTAATGACATTTTCTTAAAGTCCTTACTTCGAGTACTTGCCATTCATTCCGTTCTTAATCAGAAATTTTTCTTTCGCTGGCGTTTTGTGCCCAACATCTCCACCGCAAAGCCTTTTTCCCTGCAAAAACTGCCTAAAATTGTGACCTTGTAGACCCGCTCTCGTTTTTTTCCTTTTACGTCATTGCTTCGTCCTTAGTTCCAAACTTGGGTACTTAAACAATTTCTCCATGCCGACATCTCGTGACGTCATCATGGTTAAATATCTTGGCTTGATAGGAGAGGGAAATAAGTATTTAGCCATTTTTTCAATTTTTCTTTTTAATCCTTTTGAAATATTCATGAAGTACAGTTTATAAAATTAAAGATCGAGGAATACGCCTTCTACTGAACGGTTATCTTCAATTTCACGCTATTTGGAAATTTGGCAGGGATGCATCCTTCCTCAGAATATGAAAGAAGGTCAATAATTTGATCAGTTTTTTTCATTCAACTGACTCGTTCAGCATGCATGATTCATTTATGAACAGCTCAATTCCAAATATTTTGGCTTACCTCTCTCTTATTCTTGAGCCACAAATGTACCTTCAAATCCTAATTCATAAATGAACCACAGGGAATTTTTAGTCGCCTAACTTTTGAAAGCCCCTGTGCTCAAAGTGGGTCGACACACTCCCAAAATAAATCTGACCCTCCACTCCCGCTCCCCCCTTGAATAGTCTTCATTACCCCTTTGAATGTTTTCCAAGTTTCGACGTCTAACACACAGCGCATCAGCCATTTGCTGTGGACGTTTTGATTTATTCGCTCCTATGGCCGTTCCACCGAATGGCCATCAGGGGCAACCGGCGCCCCCGGAAGTCGATTCGGGGAGTTTCATTAGCTCGCCGCACGATTTGCAGGAAATTGGACTGACCGGACACGCGGAAATGAATGTGTGGAGGTGGGGGTACGTCCACCCTTTGGTGACTGTGGGAAGGCCCCAAACGTTTGCGCCCATCGTCTGTGAGTCCAAATAATTACTTAGTGTTTTCGCTATCAAGTCAAGTTACACGTACCTCCTAGAGATACATACACTCGCACACACAGAAAAAATATATACGCACTCAATTTCGCCTCCTCTCCTGAGTTCGTCCTTTTATGTGTTCCTATTCCTTTTCCTTATCCCATTCTTCTCCACACCCATATTTCAAAAGCCTTCAATCTACGACTATCCTCGTGGTTCAGTGACCACGTTTCCGCACCGTACTCTCCGTAGCTACGCTCCATATCAAAGTTTTAACGAGCCTTTTCTTAACATCCCTACGTAAAATACGCGCACTTTTCTCTTTATGTCCCTACTACTTTGACCATTTTGGACCAAAACACTTCCGAGATAAGTAAACTTCCACCTACTCCAGTTTATGTACTCCTATTT